>APFE031472427.1:192393-227587 GCA_000404065.3 Pinus taeda
TTACTACAGAGTTATGGTAAATAAATAAAACCTCTTTTTATATTTACTCCATAAACTTCTTTATATTTACTCAAAATATAAGTTTTATTTGGGTGAAGACTATGGGTCAAATACCATGGGACAAATAATTATCAATACCATGGGCCAAATACCATATTTATATAATAGGTATAAAGAGGTACGGTAAATAAATAAAAATATATCAAATATGATTAAAAATCAACATTTAACTATATACCAAGCCTATGGGCCATATAAAATGGCAAAAAAAGAGATATGATAAATAAATAAAATACAAATAAACTAGAGGTATGGTAAATAAATAAAACCTCTTTTATATTTACTCCATAAACCTCTTTATACTTACTAACACTCAAAAAGAGGTTTTATTTAGGTGAAACTTATGGGCCAAATTACCATAGGTCAATTTAATTATTATCCATGCAAAAAAAAAACATTATTAACTCTAATATTAATATTAAAATATTATTATTACTACTACTACTACTACTACTATACTACTATACTATTATTATTATTAAATCTAATATTCATATTAATATATTAATAATATTATTATTATTAAATTTAATAACTTTGGATATACAATATTACATTTGTTATATTATAATATATATTAATATATCATGATATATATTAACTCTAGATATATATGGAAGGGAAGAACAAAGACATAGAGTGATACACGTGGAGAGATAGGGGGAGTCACAAGGGAGATATGGAGATAAACTAAAGGAGAGGGGAGAGGAGGAATGAAGAGAGAGAGGGAGATGCATGAGAGAGGTAGAGAAGGGTATGAGAGGGAGAGGGAGACACAAAGATGGAGAGGGAGAGAGAGAAGGAGAGATGAAGGGAGATAGTGAGAGGATTAGAGCGCAAAGAGAGAGAGAGAGAGAGAGAGAGAGAGAGAGAGAGAGATGTAGAAGAGAGAGGAAGGTAGGAGAGAAAGGGAGATAGAGGAAAGATGAGAGAGAGGAATTGTGAGATAGGAGGAGAGAGGGAGGGACAAAGAGATGGAGTTGGAGGGGGAGAGAGGGAGGGACTAGGAAAGACATATATCGTGAGAAGTGGAGTGAGAGAGGGAGTGAAAAGGGAGAGATGGAGAGATAGAGATAAGGGGGAGAGAAGGAGAAAGAAGGAGAGATGGAGGGATATAGTAGCATAGTTGGAGAGAGAGAGAGAGATGGGGGAAGAGAGAGCGAGAGAGAGAGAGAGAGAGAGAGTAATGGGGTGAGAGATAGTTATGTAGGAGAGAGGGAGAGAGGAAGTTTGAGAGAGCAGACATGAGAGAGAGGAGGAGAGAGGGAGGGACACTGAGATGGAGTTGGAGGGGGAGAGAAGATGAAATACATAGAGAGTGAGAATTGGAGTGTAAGCCCTGGGATAAATGTAAATATTTGACTTTATTGTGGTAAATGATAAACTGAGTTGATATTATTATCTGTTTGGATTTAATAATATTTTCTGTTTAAAAAAAAATAAGAAATGTTTCTTTAAGAGCTGGCAACTTCTCAAGGAGGAAATTGGAGGCAAGGCAGTTGCTGTGTTTCAAAACCCTAACTATTTTCCCTAATTGGAAGGGTTTCCAGAGGAAAAGAGAGCTAGGGGGGTTTGTGCTGTGGGGACAGGCAGAGAGAGAAAAAGAAAAAAAATAGGCTAAGTCTGGTGATGACGAGATAGCCAAGCACGAGGTGCAAGCGACTTGCTGAGGACTGTGGTTCGGCAAGAGAGCTAGGGGGGAGATTCTGGTCCTGAAAGATGAATCTCAAGGTTGGGTGGTAGATTAGAAGTGGGAGGAACAGAGAAGGCCTAGCTTCTTGAGAAATTGTAAGTTACATTAGTACAAGTAAGTGGAAGAACACTTGTGAGAAAATTCTGTAAGTGAATGTGGTAAATTAGGTGGAATAAATGTACTGTAATAAACTAATAGCTGCTGTAAGTAAACCCAAGAACTTGCTAGTTTTACTGTGTCCTGTGTTTAACTGGAGAAAAAAGAAAAAATAAAAAACAAATGAAACATATTCTCTACTTCTGTATGTTTTTTTTTCCTTAAAAGAAAATAGGAGCGGAGACACTAGAAACCCTCTATGTAGTCGAGGAATTTATATGTGATTTCACTGATAAGTAATAGCTGTATACTATAGTCAGACTATTCGCAAATATAGATGGACTATATATTGAAATATCTAATGGAAACGAAATGTCAAAGATCCTCTGATATATATAAATATAAAACTAGATAATACAAGATTCGGTATATGAATTAACAGATGTCTAAGAATCATGGAACGCTGTAAAACCCAATGCCATAAAACAAAGATGGGGATAAGATCATCCATTATTTTAAAAAAATAATAATAACTCAGACTTTTAGCAAAAATCCACCATTCGGAAGAGAAACTCCTTAATGTTAGGAATTGGTGAGGTCCCAGTTTCCGTAAATATTTTCTTCATTTACCCACACATGAAAATGCTTAAACAGGGGTGTTGCTAGGATCTTGATATAGAAGTCTCGGGTCTCATCCAGGCGGACGTAAAGAGAGTTAACCAAAAGGGGTAGGTTATAGCTTTTAAGAAGAGCAAAACTTCATTCAACTCGTAGCAAAGAAATGAAAAACCTCGAAACCCTTGTTCAGAACCAAACCCTCAAGCAGCTATACGACAAGTAATTCTACCAGGCTATAACATAAACTGAGAACGAAATAAATAACACTGCTAAACAGCGTAGTAGATTTCTCCAGTCGATGGCACAAATTGAGAATTGAAGAAATAACACCGCTAAGAGCAGAGCCGATGATTTCCACTAAGCTATGATAGCATTGAACAACTAGATAAATAAAATCTGAGTGAGAAACTAATAATAAGAAGAGCAATGTTACATATGCTAGTTTCAATAAAAACAAACTGGCATGCACAGTCTCGAAGTTGAGGATGAGTAAATTAGATAGACATTACTTATTACTTTACACAAAAAAGCTGGAGACATGAAATAAATGGAGGAGTCGCTCCACATCCATAAGTTAACATAAGAGAGAATCTGTTAAAAAACTAGCCAATAAATTACAAGTACAGCGAGAGCTGCTCAACAAAATCAAATGAGGAATGAAAAAGCCTCAAAATCATTAAGCTTAGGTATAATAGAAGTCCTTCACAGGATTGTCCACACAGAGACCCAAAACTGGGTCATCAAACAGTTAGCTCACGCAAGTTGTAAGAACATAACTCTTGGGCAAGGGTCTGTAGACCCTAGTCTAGCTTCTAACATACATGACCAATACCAATGTGAAAATTTCCTCATATCGATGGAAAACCTAGGAGGAACTTCAGCTCGAAAGTGGCACCACTACACCCAGTGTCATCCACAAGCAGGAATATATGGTAGAAGGTATACCTGCGAGCAAACATAGCAAGTATGGTTAAAAAAAATGTAGAATTACCCTAGCCTGTAAAAAAAATGAACTATCTATTAAGCAAAGAACCTCAGAAATGACGAAGGTAGGTTGTATAGGAAAGAAGTCCGCCATGCTATTACCTGGGAGCTAAGATCTGGCAGCAGGATTAGGTTCCAAAGCCTTGCGCACCCTTCTCTCAACAACCAAACCCTAGAGCAGAGGCTGCCAAAGACCACGACTGAGATAGGAGGCAGAGCAGATCTTAGGCTCTTCCATGAGATAACGGGACTGCATTTCGGCGCCAAGGGTAGAGTAAGTCGACGGGACTCAACAACAACTGTTGGATCATCCTCCATGTCTCGTGGCCATTGATGCATAGAGGATCCCGAGGTGGCAGCTGTAGCCTACCCACGCCACGTACCGGGGTGGGTACAGATAGTTCATTGCACAATCAATTGTATCTAGTCACCAAAGCAAAATGAATAAAGACTACAAGATTACAGTACTATCAACCTTGATACACCTGTAGGTTACATTAATCAAATGGATGGGATTTGTGCCAATTGCCAATGGAGTCAAATCATAGATAACACTGTGTAGAAAACACCACAACATTATCCAAATATTGTGTGGAATTAAAGTTATAGGTCTAGATTCTTCGCGGTTCATTAAAACTAATTACTATGTTGGAGTTCATAATGAATACAATATATATGTATATTGAACCATATAAAAAAGTATATATATATGTATGTCGAACCATATGATTTTTTTTTTTTTGGATATATGGCAAGTGGTATCAGAGCCAAGTTTCAAAAACTGTGGCCTTTGGGAAAAAACAGATGAAGTAAAATCATTACATATTTTGAAATTGCAATTCTACTTATATTTAAAGGAAATTAGTTAATGTGTTAACCCTTCTTCTAGTTCTATTCTTAGGCTAAGACCAGGGGGAACAGAAGACAACCAATATGCGAAGGGCAGGCGGTGTTCCACATAGGATTGTAGCAGGTCAGGGACTTGTAACAAGCCTTGGAAATAACCTAGAATTATGGGTACAACTTGGAGAGGGGAATCGCAATACGAACCTTGCAATATTAGAGACAGTATAGGAATTGAAAAATGAAATGGCTCGATTACGGGAGGATAATGCGAGGTTAACCATGGAGCATGAAAGGATTTTAAAGAGCCTATTAGACAAGCAAAATCAACAACCACTGAATCCCAATGCTGAGCAACAAAGGGTGTCGGAGGAATAGAATCACCACATAGAACCAGAGGAGTCAGAAGGAAGGGATGAAGAATGGGAAGAATGATCTGATAATGCTTCCGAGCAACAGACATCAAAAAGGCAACAGATAGAGTTGCAAGGGGAATTCCATAAGATCAAACCGCCACACTTTGACGAAGAATAGGAGGAAGCAGCTGAGGCATGGTTGATTAATATGAACAAATATTTCCAGCTACATGAACATGATCACAACCTCAAGGCCCGGTTAGCCATTTTCCAATTACAAGGGAAAGCCACTCTGTGGTGGGAGGAAGTCAAGATTGTGAGAGGAGTAAGTGAGCAGAATATTACCTTGGAAAAATTTCAAAAATATATTAAGGAAAGGTACCTAACAGAACACTTCTATGACGAAAAGGTGAGAGAATTCCATGACTTACGTTTGGGACAACAAACCATGGATGAATTTATTACTCATTTTACATCATTACTTCTTTACGTACCTTATATTAGAGAGGAAAAGGCTAAAGTATAGAGGTTTGTCAATAGTTTACCCTTGAATATGAGGGAAAGGATTGAGTTTGACAATCCAAAAACAATGGATGAAGTAATACATAAAGCCAGAATTTGTTACCAGCAAAGTAAATAGAAGGGAGAGGTTCCAGGTAAAAGATGGACTGATAAGAGAAACAACAAATTGACTGGGAATAGTAAAGGGAATCGAGGTGGAGGTAACAAGAGCCTTGCCAAAGGGAAAAACAGTAGAAATTTACAGAAAAGCTCCCTCAGGTCAAAGCCAACCAATGATTCAAGGATCAGTGAACCACTTGGAAAATTAGACAGCGAAGGGACAACAAGGCCTCCCATGCAGTGTTGGGGCTACGGTGGACCTCATTACGTAAAAAATTTTCCTCAACAGAAGGGAATCAAATAGGTTTCCCAGATCCATGAAGCATCGACAGTCGGTGACATAGGACATAGTCTACCAAGGATTAATGCTGCCCTAGAAGATCGTCAGGCGGAGTACCAGCCGACCATGGTGGAATTTGAAGGTAAAATTTCAGACCTTACTGTAACTATTTTAATTGATCCTGGAGCCACATTAAGTTATATTAGTCCTAAGATTGTGGAGCATTGTAAATTGCAACCTGTGAAATTTAAGAACCCATGGTTAGTACAGTTGGCTAAAGGGGCAAGGTGACGAGTACTCTCTAAGGTCAACAATTGCCCCTCAAAGATAGCAGAACAACCAGTGAAGGCAGATTTAAATGTGCTTCGCTCGGTTCATATGATGTTCTAATTGGTATGGATTGGTTAGAAAAACACTAGTCCCTCGTCAACTGTAAAACAAAGACTATCTATTACAGGGATGAACTTGGAGTAAGGCAAGAGATGCAAGGAATTAAGCGACCAGTGTAGATTCGACCAATAATTGCCTCTCAGTTAACAAAATGCATTAGGAAAGGGTGTCAGATTTATGCTATCCAAGTGGGCTATGCTAACTCGAAAGACAAAACAACCACATTGAACAACATCCCTGTGATACAAGAATTTGCTGATGTGTTTCCGGAGGAGATTCCTAGACTGCCCCCTAAGAGAGATATAGAATTTACTATCGAATTGGTACCAGGGGCAGCCCCAGTATCCCGAGCACCCTACCAAATGAGTACACCCAAGTTGATAGAGTTAAAAATGCAGTTACAAGAATTTCTGGACAAAAACTACATTCGCCCCAGTGTGTCTCCCTAGGGAGCTCCGGTATTGTTTTTTAAGAAAAAGGATGGGACCCTTCGAATGTGTATAGATTATCATCAGTTGAATAAATTGACCATCAGAAACAAGTATCCTTTACCCCGGATTTATGAACTTTTTGATCAAGTGAAAGGAGCAACAATATTTTTGAAGATCGATTTACGATCAGGTTATCACCAAACCAGGATTAAATAGGAAGACATAGCTAAGACTACTTTTAGAACAAGGTATGGACATTACGAGTTTGTGGTGATACCCTTTGGGTTAACTAACGTTCCTGGGACTTTTATGTGTTTAATGAACAACATATTTCATCAATATTTGGATAGATTTGTGCTAATCTTTATTGATGATATACTGATATATTCTCGCACTATGGAAGAACACAAGGAGCACCTCAGGTTGGTGCTGCAAACCCTCTAAGAACACTAGTTATATGCCTAGTTCGGCAAGTGTGACTTCTTTAAGGAAATAATACAGTATTTGGGGCATATAATCACGAAAGAGGGATTTTAATGGACCCTGAGAAGATAAAGACCATAATGGAATAGCCTATACCAAAGGATGTAACAGACGTCCTATCCTTCATGGGATTAGCCGGTTATTACAGACGATTTGTAGAAGGATTCTCAAGAGTAGCGTATCTTATCACTTCCTTACAGAAAAAAGGGAGAGCTTTTAGATGGACCCCAAAATGCCAAAAAAGTTTTGAGCAGATTAAGCATCTGCTCACCACCGCACCCATTCTGAACATATCTGATCCTAGCAAAGATTATGTGGTGTGTACTGATGCGAGTAAAGAAGGTGTAGGAGGCATGTTGATGCAAGAAGGGAAGGTAATTACTTACGAGTCCAGGAAATTGAAAGAGCATGAACATAAATATTTGACTTATGATCTAGAATTGGCAGCCGTCATTGACGCCTTGAAAATGTGGCGATATTACCTTTTGGGTAGGAAATTTTTACTATTGACAGACCACCACAGTCTAACCAATTATTTTAGCAAGCCCAACTTAAATGCCAGGCAAGCACGATGGGTGTATTTTCTAGGCGGTTTTGATTTCGAGATCAAGCATTTAAAAGGGAAAGAGAACTAGGTGGCAGACACTTTAAGTCGGAAATTACAATGTTTATACGAGATTTTGTCTAGTGGATGGAGAAGCCCCTTCGAGGAGAAGATTAAAAAGGTAGCAGAACAAGATACTATATATCAGCAAATAAAACAACAAGTACAACACCCCACCGGCAAGGAAAAACAACAGGGTTATGCTTTAGGTACTGCTGGAATGCTGTATTATAAGGAGAGGCTGTATGTGCCCAATCAAAACAACATTAAAAACTTGCTTTTGGATGAATTTCATATAAGTCACTATGCTGGACACCTAGGATATCAGAGAATGATCACCTCACTTCGAAAGGAGTATTATTGGCCAGGTATGAAGAGGGATGTGGTTGAATACCTGGCACATTGTCTGGAGTGCCAACAAATTAAGGCAGAGCACCAACATCTTGCGGGGTTATTACAACCATTACCCATTCCAGAATGGAAGTGGGAAACCATCTCCATGGACTTCATAACGGGTTTTCCCAAAACAAAGAAAAACAACGATTTGATCATGGTGGTGGTGGACAAATTAAGTAAATCAACACATTTTATACCTGTGAAATCTACCTATAGAGCTGTGTAGATTGCCCATATCTTCATGCAGAATATATTTAGGCTGCATGGGTTACCTAAAACAATAATTTCAGATTGTGACGTAAAATTTACCTTGCCTTTTGGGAAACGCTGTTTGGAGAATTAGGAACTCAGTTGAATTTCAGTACAACCTATCACCCTCAGACTGAAGGACAAATAGAACGGGTGAACTAGGAGGTGGAAGACATGTTAAGGGCATATGTAATGCAACAACCGACCAAGTGGGAAGATTATATGCACTTGGTCGAGTTCGCATATAATAATGGCTATCATACATCATTGCAAATGAGCCCATTTAAAGTATTGTATGGGTGGAAGTTCGCACGCCCTCAAGCTGGGGTGGACCGGAAGACAGATTAATGTTGGGACCCGACATGCTTAAGGAAATGGAGGAAATGGTTAAGAAAGTGCAAGTCAATTTAAAGGTAGCTCAGGATAGGCAAAAGAATTTTGCTGACCGGAAAAGAAGGTTTAAGGAATATCAAGTCGGTGATCATGTATATGTGAGGATTCGAGCAAAAAAGATCACATTACAGTGGAGTGGGTGTGCTAAGTTGGCACCCTGATTTTGTGAACCCTTTTAGGTCATAGCAAGAATTAGGCCGGTAGCTTACCAAATCACTTTGCCAAGTCACATATGGGTCCATAACGTCTTCCATGTTTCCATGTTAGAAAAATATGTTTATGATCCCAAACATGTAATCAGATGGCGGGATATACAGGTGAGAAATTATCTCCGATAAATCAGTCCAAATGTTTCCTTTTAAAAGAGAACTAACTTAGGATGTTGCATGTTGCAGGTCGAATCGAAAGGAGAAATCTTGGTTGAACCGCTGAACATCCTCGACTGGAGAGAAGTAATGCTACGGAAGCAAGCTATTACCCAAGTTAAAGTGCAGTGGCAACACTTTGGGCCTGATGAGGCTACTTGGGAAGGTGAAGAGCTCATGAAAAAAGCTTATCTAGGGCTATTCATGGCTGGAAGACATCGGGACGATGTCTAATTTCAGGTGGGGGAGATGTAATGCCCCGGGATAAATGTAAATATTTGAATTTACTATGGTAAATGATAAACTAAGTTGATATTATTATCTGTTTGGATTTAATAATATTTTCTATTTTAAAAAAAAAGAAAGAAATGTTTCTTTAAGAGTTGGCAACTTCTCGAGGAGGAAGTTGGAGGCAAGGCAGTTGCTGTGTTTCCAAACCCTAACTGTTTTCCCTAACAGGAAGCATTTCTAGAGGAAAAGAGAGCTAGGGGGGTCTATGCTGTGGGGACAGGCAGAGAGAGAAAAAGGAAAAAAAATGGCTAAGTTTGGTGATGACCAGATAGCCAAGCACGAGGTGCAAGCGATTTGCTGAGGACTGTGGTATGGCAAGAGAGCTAGGGGGGAGATTCTGGTCCTGAAAGATGAATCTCAAGGTTGGGTGGTAGATTAGAAGTGGGAGGAACAGAGAAGGCCTAGCTTCTTGAGAAATTGTAAGTTACATTAGTACAAGTAAGTGGAAGAACACTTGTGAGCAAATTCTGTAAGTGAATGTGGTAAATTAGGTGGAATAAATGTGTTGTAATAAACTAATAGTTGCTGTAAGTAAACACAAGAACTTGCTAGTTTTACTATGTCCTGTGTTTAACTGGAGAAAAAAGAAAAAAAACAAATAAAACATATTCTCTACTTCTGTATGTTTTTTTTCCTTAAAAGAAAATAGGAGCGGAGACACTAGAAACCCTCTATGTAGTCAAGGAATTTATATGTGATTTCATTGATAAGTAATATCCGTATACCGTAGTCGGACTATTCACAAATATAGATGGACTATATAACGAAAGATCTAATGGAAATGAAATGTCAAAGCTCCTCTGATATATATAAATATAAAACTAGATAATACAAGATTTGGTACATGAATTAACAGATGTCTAAGAATCATGGAACGCTATAAAACCCAATGCCATAAAACAAATATGGGGATAAGATCATCCATTATTTAAAAAAAATAATAATAATTCAGACTTTTAGCAAAAATCCACCATTCAGAAGAGAAACTCCTTAATGTTAGGAACTGGTGAGGTCCCAGTTTCCGTAAATATTTTCTTCATTTACCCATACATGAAAATGCTTAAACATGGGTGTTGCTAGGATCTTGAGACAGAAGTCTCGGGTCTCGGCCAGACAAACGTAAAGAGAGTTAACCAAAAGGGGTAGGTTATAGCTTTTAAGAAGAGCAGAACTTCATTCAACTCGTAACAAAGAAATGAAAAACCTCGAAACCCTTGTTCAGAACCAAACCCTCAAGAAACTATACAGAAAATAATTCTACCTGTCTATAACATAAACTAAGAATGGAATAAATAACACTGCTAAACAACACAATAGATTTCTCCAGTCAATGGCACAAATTAAGAATTGAACAAATAACATTGCTAAGAGCAGAGCTGAAGATTTCCACTAAGCTATGACAACATTGAATGGCTAGATAAACAAAATTTGAGCAAGAAACCAATAATAAGAAGAGCAACGTTACATATCCTAGTTTCAATAAAAAAACTGCCATGCACAGTCCCGAAGTTGAGGACGAGTAAATTAGATAGACATTACTTATTACTTTACACAAAAAAGCTGTAGACATGAAATAAATGGAGGAGTCGCTCCACATCCATAAGTTAACATAAGAGAGAATCTGTTACAGAACTAGCCAATAAATTACAAGTACAGCTAGAGCGGCTTAGCAAAATCAAATGAGGAATGAAAAAGCCTCAGAATCATTAAGCTTAGGTATAAAAGAAGTCCTTCACAGGATTGTCCACATAGAGACCCAAAACTGGGTTGTCGAACAGTTAGCTCACGTGAGCTGTAAGAACATAACTCTTGCGCAAGGGTTTGTAGACCCTAGTCTAGCTTCTAACATACATGACTAATAACAATGTGGAAATTTCCTCATACTGATGGAAAACCTAGGAGGCACTTCAGCTCAAAAGCGGCACCACTCCACCCAGTGTCATCCACGAGCTAGAATATATGACAGAAGGTATACCTGCGAGCAAACGTAGCAAGTATGGTTAAAAAAATGTAGAATTACCCTAACCTGTAAAAAAAAATGAACTATCTATTAAGCAAAGAACCTCAGAAATGACGAAGGTAGGTTGTACAGGAAAAAAGTTCGCCATGCTATTACCCGAGAGCTAAGACCTGGTAGTAGGATTAGGTTTTGAAGCCTCGCGTGCCCTTCTCTCAACAACTGAACCCTGGAGCAGAGGCTGCCAAAGATCGCGGTCGAGACAGGAGGCAGAGTAGATCTCAGGCTCTTCCATGAGAGAATGGGACCACATTTCTGCGCCAAGGGTAGAGTAAGTCGACGAGACTCAACCACAACTATTGGATCATCCTCCAGGTCTTGTGACCATTGATGCATAGAGGATCCCAAGGTGGCAGCTGTAGCCTGCCCATGCCATGTACCAGGGTGGGTACAGACAGTTCATTGCACAATCAATGCTATCTAGTCACCAAAGCAAAATGAATAAAGACTACAAGATTACAGTAATATCAACCTTGATACACCTGTAGGTTACATTAATCAAACAGATGGGATTTGTGCCAACTGTCAATGGAGTGAAATCATAGATAACACTGCGTAGAAAACACCACAACATTATCCAAATATTGTGTGGAATTAAAGTTATAGGTATAGATTCTTCGCGGTTCATTAAAATACTAATTACTATGTTGGAGTTCATAATGAATATAGTATATATGTATATCGAACCATATAAAAAAGTATATATATATGTATGTTGAACCATATAAAAAAAAAAAATTATTTCTAGATATATGACATGGAGAGAGAGAGGGAGTGACAAGGGGGAGATGGAGAGAGAGTGTGTATCTTTGGGGTTGAGATAAAGAGAAAAAGTAGGAGAGATGAAGAGAATGTGGGAGATAATGAGGGAGGGGAGAGGGATGGTTATAGTAACAAAGTTGGAGAGAGAGAGAGAGAGAGAGAGAGTTGAGAGAGAGAGAGAGGTGGTAGAGAAAGGAAGAGAGAGGAAGGAAGAGATAGAAGAGGTAAGAGAGTGGAGAGAGGTAGGGAAAGGGATATGGAGTTGGAGGGGGAGAGAGAGCGAGGTAAGAAGAAAGAAATATAGAGAGAAAGGTGGAGAGAGAGAAAGCGAGAGAGGACAACAAGAGGGAAGAGAGATAGAAGCGGAGGAGAGGGAGAGAAGGGGAAGAAAGAGAGGAGGAGGGAGGGATATATATATAGATATATGAGAAAGAGAGTGTATGTTTTGGGGGTGATATAGAGAGACAAATCAAGATAGAGATATAGATGGAAAGTGAAGAGAGGGAAGAAGATAGATATGGAGAGAGGGAGGGAGAGACTGAGAGATTGATAGATATGGAATAAGAGAGTGTGTATGTTTAGGGGGTTGAGATAGAGAGACAAAAAAGGAGAGACAGAGGGAGATATAGATATAGATGGAGGGGGGAGAGGGGGAAGAAAATTTCTTGTACTAGAGGGATTGATTTCAGTCTAGATGGTGATTTCTAATCCTATTCAATTGCTTGCACTAGATGCATTGATTTTAGTGTAGATGTTGATTTCTAATGATATTCGATTACTTGCACTGGATGCATTGATTTCAATGTAGATGATTTCTAATCCTATTTGATTGTTTGGACTAAATGCATTGATTTCAATGTAGATGTTGATTTCTAATAATATTTGATTGTTGCACTAGATGCATTGATTTCAATGTATATGATTTCTAATCCTATTTGATTGCTTGAAATAAATGCATTGATCTTAGTGTAGATAGTGATTTCTAATCCTATTTGATTTCTTTCACTAAGTGCATTGATTTCATTGTAGATGTTGGCTTATAATCCTTTTTTCTTACTTCCACTAGATGCATTGATTTCAGTGTATATGTTGGTTTATAATCTCATTTCTTACTTGCACTAGATCCACTGATTTGAGTGTAATGTTGATTTCTAATCCTATTTGATTTCTTGCATTCGATGCATTGATTTCACTGTAAATATTGTTTTCTAGTCTTATTTGATTGCTTGAATTAGATGCATTGATTTTAGTGTAGATGTTGATTTCTAATTTGATGTAATTGGATGTATGATGGTACATTAATTTTAAAGTGATTGGATGAACATTGTGCATTGATTTCAATGTCAGCACACAAAATTATTGACAGTGTACATTGAATTTTGTGTTATACTAATTCAACCTATTAATATTGGAGAGAAAGAGAGACAAGCTATGATGTTCACTAGAATAGCTCGAGCTAAAGATTTAAATGTTTTACGATTTAACCTACCTTTTTCATGTAATCCATATGAAAATATGACAATCGATATGAAAAGATGACAAAATTAAAAACGGTGACAGTAAGAATAGTAGAAGAATTTACTTTGAGAATCATCACAATGAAGAATATTTGTAATTTACTATATTCTTATTATTCACATTTTCTATTATTCAATACTATTACATTGTTCACTTTACATTCAAAATTTTATTTCATCATTTTTCATCATTAAAGTTATTATTAATATTTATCAACTCAATAAATTGAGGTAACTAAGAAAATTTAAAATTAAAATGACCAGATTAATCTGAGACATATTTAGAATATTTAAAATGATTGTATTAATATTAGATGAATTTACATATTATTGAAAAAATTAATCATATGTGTGTTAGATTTTCTTTGGCCACACACGATTGAAACCAGCCTAGATCCATCTTAAGTCCAGATCTATCAAGCTCTTAGAGGGATCAAATCTCTTGAGGTGCAAACCTTTCCTCAAGTTTTGCACTCAATAAAGAGGTTTGCACCTCGAGAGATTTGATCCCTCTCGACGCTTGATAGGTCCAGAGTTAAGATAGATTTAGGCTGGTAATTTACTATGTTTTCATCGCTACCCAAGAATTGGAGCTCGACAAAATATTTATTAAAATTTTTATTTGCAGGTTTTGTCGAACGCTAAAGCCATTGAAAAGTCTTCTTGTTGTTTCATTTTTTTGCTGAACCATTTCCATAAACCCTAGTTTGTCCATTATTTTATGAGTTGTGAGTGTCAATATATAAGTCATGGGTATTTATTTAAATGTTTATTTCAATTCATTACTCTCTATTTTTTAATATGTTTTGGTTTTTGGTTTTTCAAGTTTTTTGTTTTTGATTATTTTGTATTGTTTGTTTTTAATTTTGTGTGTGTGTGTGTTCTTTTTTAAATTATTGTTTTGTTTTTAACCAATGTGGGTTGGGTTTGATGTATGCTTGTCTTTTTTGGGTTGTGTTTTAGTTATTTAGATTTTTAATTTTTTTTTATTTTTTTAAAGAAAAAGTGATTTTTTTAGCAAGATTTGAGACAAAAGTAATTGAGTTGGAGATCAAAAGCTAAAAGAATGTTAGAATGAATAGTGAATTTAGATCTCCTAGTCATTTCTTTCATATCTATGAATTTTATTGCAAAATTTAATTTCAAGGCTAACCTTTTCAATATTTCTTTCTAATCTTCTAGGTTGCAACAAGGCACAAGAAGAGAGCATACTCAACGATTCTTTATGGAATTGAAATCTGAAATTTGAAAAACAATATAAGAAGAATTTTATTCCATGCCTCAAATTGTAGTTTTTCGACTGTAATGGTTCTTTTCTTTCACAAACTTATACTCTTGTAAATATTCATGCCAACGTTAGTTGAATGAGGTGGTCTTAATTGCGCCACCAAAAAATTTCAAGAAAATGAAATCAAAACAAAAATTCAAAAACAAAAACATGGTTTTATTCCTTTATTCTATTTTGAGCAATATTTTTATTATTATCAAGTGTAAGAATACTTCTGGTGGAACCATGTGTGTAATAAGATGACAAATAAACTCATATGTACATTTGAAATATATATCTTTGTATATACCAAAATATGAGAGTCTAATTGTTTTGATTGAAATTTTGCTAAGAAATTTTGAAGAAGACTCGAATGATGATCCAACTTAATGATTGTTTGGAACCAAATTTCAATAAAGTTGTGATGCCCTAGGTTCATTTGTTCGTCTAGATCATTATGCATGTATTCTTCTATCATGTCATTCAAATCTTCTACTCTGGGATACTCAATATTTTGGATGCACAAAAGATCTGATGGTTGTTTTTCATAAGATCTGGTCCATGATTCTTTGGTCTTTTTTAGATCTTTTTCTTCTAGATGTTGTTCTTCAATTACGTCAAGAGGATCATTTATTTGCAATACTCTTCCTGATATAAGGTAAATATCATCTAGTTTAGGAGGAGCTGTTTGAAAATTTTGTGCCTCAAAATTGTAAGTGGGTTGAGGTATTTTATTCTTGGAGTTAAGAAATGGTTATGCAGGTAGTGGAGTGGGAATAGATCTTTGAAATGGTTGAGTAGATGATGATGAGATAAATTGGCTATGTGATTGTGGTGGAGGTGAATAGTATGGATAACATTGGGATTGGTATTGAGGATTATGGGAAAAATATTGAGGATATGGTGGATTTCTTCCATAAGGCCCTTGCCAATCTTGTTGCCAGGATAGGTTTTGGGGTTGAGATGGCCAAGGTTTCCAAAGAAAACGTGTGTTCCAAGTACTTTGTGATTTTTGTACATAACCATGAAATTGTGAATTGGGATTTTGCATCATACCAATTTGACAAGGTTGCCATAGTCTTCTTGGAGCTTCATAACAAAGTTGCATTTGTACTTGATTTGTTCCAATGTCCTTCTAGTAAATTTCCTTCAACCTTGGTAATGATGGGAAATCTTTAGTAGCATATGATTCTGCATAGATAAAACAAATTTCTATGTAATCAAGTGGACATTCATGCAAAACAACATTCTCAACTTTTTGCATTTTCAACATCTCTATTTTTTTACTTAAATTGCCAAGAATGTTTAGCAAATTGCATAGTTCAGTTTGACTTACCGACTCTGATGCCAACTTACTTACTCTTTCCATAACTAGATCTTGAAGGGAGTTTCCATACTTTGCTTTTCCTCTTTATATGTGCTTACATAATTCACAAATCTCTTAAAATGTTAATTGAGAAACATATCCTTTACTCATAAAATTAAGGATATTTATCCACTCATCCCTGACAACTCTAAGTAAGAGGGTTTTTAATATATCAAATCCTGAATTGTGTAATTTTTCCTTCTTAACATTATACATAAATATTTATATAAAATCCTACAAGCTCTCATATTCCTTCTGAGTCATTTTAAAAACTTCCTCTCCAAGATCACAATGTATAAAATAGTCTTCATAATTTTTTTCATATAATTCCATGATCTTATTGAATTAGTCCCTAAACTCATGAACCATATAAGAGATTTATCCTTAAATGTTGCTAGAAATAATTTCAATTTTTGAGTATCTAAGTAAGCATAAGATCTACAAAGTATTTCAAATTCAAAAATAAAGGTTTTTGGGTCTTCTGATCTCAAACCATTGAACTTGGGAGGAAGAATGTTCTATATGTGGACGTTCATATCAATATCCTGAATGGAAAATCCAAAAGCATTTTCCCCATCTCCATCGATTTATTCTACATCCTCCATCACATGGCATTTTTCTACCTGCAAAAGTAAGAATTCATGATGCGAGGGTGATAGGTGATCATAGAATTGAAGTTTTTGTTTTTTTTTTTTGTTTTTTTGAAATCGTCTTGTAATGAATATACTTCTAGAATGAGTTAAATGAATGAAATTAATTTTATACAACTAAGAATGAGATGAAACTAAGAATGAAATGCGATTGAAATATAACACCTATGTATACTTTCGTGACAATGACACCAAAATGTTGGGTAATTTAATTTAGTTAAATTAATTGCCATTAAATTGTCAAACCCGAGGTTCGTGAACTTGGGGAGTATACTTGCACAATATATGTTAGGAATCAAATTTCAATTTTATAGTAAATTAACCTATTTAAATGATGGCAAACCTATTCATGAAAAATGTCTAAGATGAGTATGCACACACTTTCTTTTTCAAAAGTCTTAAATTTGAAACTTTGGAAAACAATCATTTAATCTATGAAATTGAAATGACGATTGACATGAATGTAAACTTACTCTATTGATATAAAAATAAATCTATGATAGTGACATGAACACACTAATGTTTAACCTAAAAGGACACAAATCGAATGAGCTTAAAAGAATGTAAACAATGCATCTAATTAAAAGAATTAAAATGAATCATGAAAGAAACTGATCTATGAAATATTAATAAGCATGTCATACTCATTAGGTGGCCATTCTAAAGTGCATGAGAGGTGGAAAGTTGAAAAAAATATTGATAAAACACCAACCATATCAAAGTGAACTACAATGGTATTCATTACATCAATCATAAGCATAGTGTCAATCCTTAACATCCAAAAACTCTACATTGAAGCATGAGCATAACTCTCAAACTTTTCACACCTTTTGAGAGGATAAGGTACTCCTATTTATACAAAAACCAAGATAAATAACTCATCAATGTAAATCTACGAATCTCTCATATATCCAAAAATATCTCATGTGGTTACAACCATGTGTTGACATCTAGAAATTAGCACCTCTTCATATCCTCTCACAAATCTCTCCTAACTTTGATAAGGGACACATAAGAAAAATTCCATGATTTTTATCCATGAAGTGTGTTTGACCAATGATCTCAAATCTTCCTCAAATATTGAAGAGTTTGAAGAGGAAATTTGAATTTGAGTCTTATAGGCCAAATATGACTGTCTTGGAATCTTCAAATATGCTTACACGTCACAAAACTCATCCAAATTTTATATATAAGTGAGTAAATGTTATTTTTCTAATATTTAACCATAAAATCACTCAAAATAATTGTATTGGAAAATAATGTGCCTCAACCCATATTTAATTATGAAGATGGTCTTAGAGAATGGTTATGGAGCTGCGAAATATGGTAAATTCTGAAGCAAAGTGAAAAAAGAGAGGGTGAAATGAATGATATTTTGGAAACCCAACATGATTCGTGTGTAAGGTTTTGTTCTTATTTGTAGACTCAGGTAAGGAAACATGGACGTCAAGAATGTTAGGGTCGGGAAAAGTATCAGAAACCACATTCTTAATATGAGGGAGCTCAAGACAAATGTTGGTGTGTCCAACAACCACACAAAGAACATGGAGGAGAAAAAGATTAAAAAATCCAATATGTTCTATAAATAGAGGGAAAATTTATTCAAAATGGTCAAATATCTTTATTTAGAAAGTGGTTGAAGTAAACAAATAAAAATGATTTATTAATCACTTTGTGAGAATTAAGAAAAATATGAATTTGAAGTAATTATTAAAGAATAATTTAACAATTATCTCAAAAGGAAAATAGGGAATAAATAAGGAATAATAAATAAATAATGATTTATTTAATTGCGTTCATGAGGTTTTTGAATTTTAATGAGACACAATTTAGGAAAAATGGTTTACTAAATTATTTCTTATAGTGAAAGTGGGTTTACCATGGTAAAATTAATCCTACATGGTGTATTTTGATCCACCTAGTAAGAAATGGCAAGATTAACATTTTTTGGGTGATAACAAAGGAGATAGAGTAACATTTTTTGATGGTAAAATCCTTGTATGGCCCATGGGCTCAAATATAGACTCTGCCAGAGTAATCGGAATTCGTGAAGGATGGTTTTACAAACTCTTGAAACAACCAACTCAAGCATTAGTGTAGAATAATATCAATCCATATGAATTATGGCATAGAAGATATGATCTCCTTCACTATAGAGATTTTCCATCATTAATTCAAATGGTTGTAGGTGTTCTAGAATTGCATATGGAGCATGGAGTATGTAAAGGCTGTGCACTTGGAAAGAAAGTCAAGAAGTCTTTCCAAGAAGTGAAAGTAGGAAATCTTGGATCTAGTTCATTCTGATGTATGTGACCTATTATCACTCAAAAAGTTTCTCGTGGCTGAACAAAAAAATCTCTAAGGTAACCTTTACAAACCAAACTTACATATTGAAGGCTAGCCCCTTCAATCGAGAGAGGGCTCTCTCTAACAAGCTAATCACTAAATTTAGCAATTGACTGTACATTAACACAATGGATAGATCTTCAGTTGAGTTGTGTTGAAGTAGGGTTTGGTTGGGCCTGAGGGAGATAGTCCATTGGGCAATGGAGTTAACAAGCTAGGGTTTATGGTAACTTACCAAGATACTGACTTTCTGAGCAAGGATTGACAAAGGCAAGGTAGATGACACATCCAAGCTATTTCAAATCATCGTTGTAGCTGAAAGAAGAAAATATAAAATAATCCACTACAGTATGGCATATGAAATGAATCCTAAAGTAGCTTTAGAAGATAGGAGTGAAAATATTTGAATCTATGAGAGAAAGCATCAAAGCAAGGATGAATTCTGTAAAATTTATTCTCATTCAAATATCAGAAGACCATACATTCAAATGATATTACAAAGAGGGAAACACTTAAACATGTAGGAATACCAACTAAGAGATATCATCACATGAATCTTTGTGTCAATGATCAAAATATTATGATCTTGGAAAACTATAAATTAATAAAGCTCTAAACACACAAATAATAACTGTCTTTTTTTCAAAACAACCTTTTTTCCTCATTTCTCATGTAATATATATGAAAAATATAATAAAGGACAATATCCACAAAGCTGGTAGAAATAACTACAATTTTTTTACAATATATGAGAGTTTAATTAACAAAAAATAATCAGAATCCTATCATCCTAGCTATTCAGATATCTATCTAAAAAATAACATTGGTCAAAGTATCTTGTGGAGCTATTGTATGTATCTTCTTCTATTATTCTGGAACAAGGATGAGTCATAACTGTATTGTAGGATATGGAATTGTTTACTCCCTTGTAGGCTTGATATCTGGAACTCCAACTTGTCTTCCCTCTTGATAGAAAAATTAGTGCATGAACTTGTAAACTCTATTGAAATTGAGTAACTACTCGGTGTCACCATTTTATCCTTTTAAGGCCCTTTTTCCTTATGTTGACTCGTATTCTATGCACTTCCTCAACCACAAAAACCCTTTGGCATATTACCATAATGTATCGAAACTAATTGTAAAAAAAGATTAAAATGGAGTAGGTCAAAATGTTGAGGTATAATTAGGGTTTGTTCAACAAAATTAAGGTTTTGTATATTTCTCTGCCCCATGAATTAAACTGATCATTTCTCCATAGCTTCTACAGCCTGAGCAAGAAGGTTTAACTTATCCTTGTTTCTCATCATCTTTCTAGTATATTTCTATACAATTTTGTCAGTCTTTAGGGTTCCTTTCCCCTTTTTGTCAGCATGCTATGTTTTCCTCTATTTGGTGGCCTTCTTTATTAACTTTGAAGCTTGCACATTCTCTTCATCTTCATCAAGAATCACTGTCTCCTTAAACTTAGGGTTCATTTTTGCCTTGAAATTAAGTCTTATTTTGTTATTAGGGAAATTATGAGGTTTTTCACAATAAATCCTAGGCTTTATTTCCATTTCTTCCTCCCCTGTTTCTATCTTATGTTTTCCTTTTTCACTTTTTGTTATTTCTATTTTCCTCCTCTTCATCTAGCATTAGTTTTTGTTTCCTTCTCGTTCTCCTCTCATAAACCCTAACCTTTGGTTCCTTTATAGGGTTTTCAACACATTCATAAACATGGACATGGCTAGACTCTCCCTTTGTTTCTTGAGCTAGGGTTTGAACAAAAACTTTAGTTTGGCCTCTCCTTAGTCTTCTAGGTGCAGGTTGTCTTATGTTTCTATGTATCAATTTCTCCACCTGCTTATTTAGCTCATGATTATATAATATTTTAATCAGGTCATGATGACAAATGTCATGAGGTTGCAACTCATTTTTGGTTCTTTATTTCGTGGAAGTTTTCAACAAAATATGATGAAGAAGATAGGGCAAATTCATCTTATTAAAACCTACTAAATGACATAAAAAACCCATGTGACACAAATAGGATTTAAAGTACCTGCCTTCATAGATGAAGAAGAGTTGCATAGTCCTGAGGGCATTAGACCATTCACGATTCAACATATTCTATAGGAATCCTAAATTCTAGTCTTTGTTCTGACAATCCTCCTTTAAGAAAAAATTCAAGTCCACATTCTGCAATCTCTGTTTATTAAACCATCTCTCACCCTCAGTTGGTAAACCTGTGGCCTCTACAATGGATTCTTCAGTGATTGGAAACTCTAGGGTTCTAATTATTGATGTGTTTCCATCAAATGAGTAAATGAATTCATGAAACCAACTCAAGTTGTGTCCATTGAAGCACTGTAATAATGATTCTCATCTTACATTTCTAAATAGAGCCAACATTTCTGGATAAACTTCAAAATACATCCCATTGGGCTTAAACCGCTTCACATGACCTAATAAACCCATATTGTAAAGAATCTAACACTGCAAATCCTTCTACAATATTGAATTCTTCTGGACAGACACTACAAACACTTCTAGAAATTTCCTTCCCACTGTAAATAAATTTCTGGGTTTACTGGAAATTACCGTTTTAGGGTAAGCTGGGAATTTTAGGATATGATTTTACACTCCTTTCTTGGTCTTCAAAATGCATCTAGGTGTCAAATCATGGATGAAAAGGAATAGGAATTCATAAAAAAATTCTTAAGCATTTGAAATGATGGGGTTGGCAGCTTGAAAGCCTAACTTTTAAATTTTTCGATGAGCGCTACAAAAATACTTCATAGCGCTAACTGTAGGCTTGTGATAAGATAATTTCGCTGCGAAAAACTTAGGATAAGCTTAGTTTTAGGTAAAAATACTTTATTAGACATGTCCCTAAGCTTATGTAGCAGTGTATACAAAATTTGTTATAGGTCCTTCACATAATCATGACTTTGCAAAATGAACTGATAAATATAGCCTTTGGACCTTTAGGGAAAGGTGCAAACCTGATGCTAATATGGCCCAATGCCAATGAAGTCCCTTGGAGGCTCTCTGTACTATGTAATATTTATTGATGACTTCTCCTGCAATATGTGGATTTACTTCATGAAGACTAAGGATGAAGTCTTCAACAAATTTCAAGAGTTCAAGGTTGAAGTAGAGAACTTGACAGGAAATAAAATCAAGATTCTGAGATCAAATAATGGAGGATAATACACCTACAAGGAACTCATTGCATTTTGTAAAGAAACTGAGATTAAGAGGGAGTTTATTGTCCCTTACAATCCACAACAAAATGGAATTGTTGAAAGAAAGCACAGGTCCATTGAAGAATCTGTTAAGGGAATGATGCATGTTCAAGGCTTACCTATGTTCTTATGGAGTGAAGCATCGATCAAAAGAGTCTATATTCAAAATAGAAGTCCTCATCAAATCTTGGAAGATAAGAATCCTAAAGAAGCGTTCTCAAGACAGAAACCAAAGGTTGGATATTTGTGAATTTTTGGCTGTCCAATTTATATTCATGTTCCCAAAGATAAGAGGAATAAACTAGAACCTTCAAGAAAGAAAGTAATATTTGTTGGATACAATGAATTATCTAAGGAATAAAGAATCTATATTCCAGGACAACGACAAGTTGAAGTCAATTGATACGTTAATTTTGATGACAATTTTTCCTATTGGAAGTCTAAGGAAGTTCCTATGGATTCTGATGATGATGAAGAACATGAAGCTCCCAAGGAAGAAGGCTTAGGTCCATCCAATCCTTCAGATTATCCTGTAGATCCTCTAGGAGAGCCAAAATGGCCTACTAAACTGTTGTATCCAGTTGTTCCAGAAATCAAGAAGAGGATGGCTTGGCTTAAAACTACCTTGCAGGAAGAAGAAGGACATGCAACACCACATGTCACCTTCAGGGAAAGCAAGAGACCATAGATGTATTCTGGATATGCAACATTGATGGCTAATATCATTTATTATGAACCTTCCACTGATGAAGAAGTAGATGGAAATGAAGTTTGGAAGGATGCGATGATGGACGAATACCAATATATTATGAAGATTGATGTATGGGAAATTGTTCCTAAATTTGAAGGGAGGTCAGTGTTGACCTCCAAATGGATATATACGATCAAGCATATAGTGGATGAAAATATTCACAAATACAAGGAAATATTTGTGGCTAGAGGATTCTCCTAGAAAAAGGAGAGGATTATGATTAGACTTTTTCTCCAGTTTCCATGTATACTACTATTAGATATATTATTTCTATTTTTGCTTCTATGGGTTGGATTTTACATAAGATGGATGTAAATACTACTTTCCTCAATGATGTGATTGAGGAAGAAGTGTGCATAGAACAACCTAAATGTTTTGAGGTTCATGGGAGAAAGTATCATGTTTGTAGACTGAAGAAAGCCTTGTACTTAAGCAAACACCTAGAGTATAGTATTATTGAATTGATGGCTACTTAATAAGACTTGGTTTCTCCAAAAGTGATGCAAATCCAAACCTATATATTAAGGTTGTGAAGAATGAAGCTATGATTTTATTATTGTATGTTGATGATTGATTTGGAAGGTATAAAGCATCTCATTATTCAGTGTAAAAGGGAGTTCGATGTTGAATTTGATATGAAGGATATTGGATTGATGCACTACTATTTGGGACTAGAAGTATGGTAGAATCCTGGTGAAAAATTGCTTGGTCAAGGAAAATATATTATTAAGATCTTGCAGAAGTTTGGAATGATGGACTATAAATAGATGAAAACTCATATAATGACTAATATGAGGAAACTGAGAGACTCTGAGTCAGATCTAGTAGATCCATCTATGTACCAAAAGTTGGTTGGATCTTTGATGTATTTGATTAATACTAGGCCAAATATTTGCTTTGTATTGAACACTCCTAGCCAGTTCTAAGTGGAAACAAGAGATGATCATTGGATTGTAGTAAAGCATGTATTGAGATATTTACGTGGTATAATTGATTATGGTTTGAGATATGTCTTGAACAATGATTTACGACTACAAGGATGTACATATTCAAATTGGGCATGGAGTGCGAAAGAAAAAAAGAGTACATTCTAAGGTTGCTTTAGTTTAGCCTTCGCTATGATTTCTTAGATGAGCAGGAAACAAAATTTTGTTGCACTCAACATTGCTGAGGAAGAGTATATTGCAGTCATTTTAGTGAGTTGTGTAGTATTTTGGCTTTGAAAGTTACTCGTAGGACTATTTTTTTAGGTGTTGGAAACAACTATGATATACTGTGATAATCAAACCTGTTTGAATCTTACAGAGAATCCGATTTTTCATGATAGGTTGAAGCACATCGATATAAAGTACCACTTCATTCATGACATGGTGCAGAATGGAACAATAAGTCTCCAACACATCTCTACTTAGGAGCAGATATTTGATATTCTTACAACACCTCTGTCTAGAGAAAAGTTTGTATACTCTAGGGATAAGTTTGGACTTATTGAGAATGCCTCTCTTATTGCGAGGGAGTGTTGATGAAATAACATCAGGGACAAACACTCTCCCAGTGTCAACTATGTTGACCAGATTAGGGAGAATGGTCCAACAGAGGACAACCATTCTTCTTGTGTCAAGTATATTGACCAGATATGAAGAATGGTCCTAAAGGCCTAGTACCACTCAGTTGAGTGGGTGCCTTTCAACATCAGGCTCATATTACTCTCTAGATAGGTAGAGTGACCTCATTTAGTATCATGGCATAGAGTGAGGCCTTTGGATTTGGGACCAAATTACTCAAATGTATTGAGTGTGTCGCTAGGGTTTCACCATGATTCAAAGAGATTGACTAAGATGATGGTGAACTAGGACTAGTTTGTATACCATGGGTTAGAGGCATCGACCAAAATCATGGTGACTAGTTGATGCTAATGATGATTTACTAGGTGTCACAATTGTTGACCAGATTATGCTAATTGAATGATGATGGTGCTGATGATTTACCATGTGTCACAATTGTTGACTAGATTATGGTAATTAGATGATGTTGATGTTGATGATGAATTGATAACCTTTTCTTAGATAAATTTTTCATCATGATAACATCTAGATAGTCATTATGAATACCTCCCTAGCGAAGAGGGAGTGTTGAATTTTGTAACTATGGTTGGTCTTCATACTTTATATTTTATCCCTTGAAATGTATAATGAAAATCTAAGACATGTTCTTCATGTCATTTTGTTTGATTAGCCTTTGAAAGGATTAATGTAAGGCATGTTTTTCATGTCAGTTTCAAAAGAGAAAAATTTCAAATTTCAAAATTTGGATTTTTGGCTGCAAACTTGTCAAGTCAGCCTCCTTCAAGTCAAGTCGGCCCCTAGTGAAGAGATACCCATTCAGACAAGAAAAACACTATATATAAGGCACTCAACCTCCTTCATAAGGAACCTTTCTATATCTCACACAACAAGATATATTATGGTCTTCCAAGCGAGGAAGAAGAAGGTCAACGTAGGGTGAAGAAGGAAAAATTCGTCATAGTATTTCTCTTTCTCTTATTGACTTCGCATGTGTGATTTTCTGGGCATATTCTGGGTAGCAGGTTGAAATTTTTCTCAAAAGTTTCTAGGCACAGGGCCAAAATTATGGGCATCAGGGCCAAGTTTCTGGGAAGATTCTAGGAGGCCAAATTTCAGCCTAGGTAGATCAGAGATGGCTGAGGTTGTTGGCCATAAGATTGGCTTTACAAGAGGGATGGTTGATGAGGTTTGACCATAATATTATAGGCTAGTTTGTACATCATATTAACTGAAGCATTTCTCTAAGGAAAGGGTGGTTGGGATTTCCCCCAAGTGGGTTTTCCCCAGGTAAATCTTGTGTTCTCTTTGTGCATTGTGATATCTACTATCCTTGTGCATTTATGGTTAAATTTTTGAAGTGTAATTGCTTAATGATAAATTTAAAGTGATAAAATAATATCTACATCATTAGAAGTAATTAGCATATCTTAGAAATTAGTTCTTGTACCTATTGCACTTGAAAAATCAACAAAAATGACAAGTTGGCCCAGGAGGGTGAAAGGATGTGTGCCTTGGGTTATTTCACCCCACTTGACTTGTATAAATAGATGATGTGATATCTCGTTTTTATAACCAACAAAGAGTAAAAATATGAGCATGAAGAAGTATCTTTTGGAGATCATCTTTCTATCTCTCTCTTGGTTTCATGTGTGAAGGAGTTTTTGACTAAGTTCTTGGATGAGTTTGAACATCATTCTTGGACAGTTACACGTGTGAACAAAATGATGAATTTGAATACAAAAGTAGACCGATTCTAATAGACTGAATGAGACGATTTCATTGTAGTTTGATCGAAATTTTCATTGCAATTGACCATACGATGTAGGGCTGAATTTGACCACAGATTGATTGTTTGACTGGCATTTACTTTTCAACTATTTTGGCTAGTTTTACCAGCATTGAAATTTTAAAGTTTTGACCAGGTTTGACTAATATTTGACTTAGATTATTGGCATGAATTTCTAGAAAAATTGTTGATTTATAAACCTTGTGGAAGAATAATTTCTCCTAAAGAAATTTTGTTGGGTTTTCTCCCAAGGTTGGGTTTCCTAGAGTAAAATTTGCTGTCTCTATTGTGCATGGCTATATTTCTATGATATTTACTGTTTCCACTGCATTTACTGCTGATATTTTCTGAAGTGTAATTGGTCAATGATATCAGTGGCATAAGATACTATGTGGAAATCATTAGGAAGTAATAATTAGGCATAAAATAGTATTCTACTATGCACATTGTTGAAAATTTAACACAGGATCAAAGATTTGTTGAAAGAGAAACCTTTGGAGTTAATCGAAGAGATAAATGTTTAACAACTTGATTGGTTTTGATTTCTGTTAAGAAAATGGCACCAAGTCTCAGATTTGAAGACATGTTAAATGGTGCCATTAAATTCAGTTCTTGGAAGACCAAGATATGCCTTATCTTGGAAGAAAATGAGCTCTAAGATCATGTAGAGAAATTCATTCGAGAGCAAGAGGGTGGTTAGGAGAAAGCCAAGTATAAGAAGGATGAAGGTAAGGATTATAGAGTTCCTCCATGAATTCCCACATGTGTGAGCAGTAATGGATGCTTTCTTTCTCATAATGGTAGCAACAATATGGGTAATCATTGGTGGAATTGGGAGCACCACTTCAGAGATACATCACATATTGTGAGCTACATCCGATAGATAAGGAATGTACAGGACCATGAGAAGGTGTTATTGCTGTTCATGTGGGGCACCACAATAACAGCCCACACTTGTTTATTTGTGACCTTCCCCCTATTATGATCATAGACATAATGAGATTTAAATATTTGAATTTGACATTTGGTTCTATGGTAGAGGCCATTGGCCTATTTTTGAAGAATTTAATTAGCGTCAGCATTCATAATTGCATTTGAGTCATGATGTAATGTATTTTTCAAAAGAAAGAAAAATAAATTTTATTATTAAAGAAATTGATTTATTAAAGTGTGTGTTTCATGCTTGGGTCAATTTTTTTTAGGTCAAAGTTAAAGGCTTCTAGGGTTTATGTCAAGTGTCCTTGTCCATGTCATAATGTAAAAGGTCCTTCTTGGGCTTCATTTGTCAAGAAATAAATTTATTTTAATGTAAATTAGGTCTTCTAGTCCTTTTCCACCAAGTCGGTCTCAAACTGGACGAGTTATCCTAACTAATGGGAAAAATATCCTATATAAAGGCAATGGCTCAACCTCATTTGACACACTCACTCATCAAGTTTGATATGAAACTTCTGGGGCTAGAAAAAGAGAAAAATTCAAGGGAAGAAGAGGAAAGGGCTAGAAAAGGAGAAGGAGGTATCTATCAAGCACAAGAAGTCAAATCTCTCTCTCTCTCTCTCTCTCTCACGTGTGAAATTGCTAAGCTGTTGGAGGGGCTAAAACTACTGTGTTGAAGCTAGGCCAAAATTCCGAGTTGTTGGGAGCCGAAATTTTGGATTGTTGCTGGCTTGTAGATGTTGGACAAGAAGAGACTATTGAGGGTTGCTAAATTTGATTGGGAAGATGACTTGGTGGAGGAGGAAGGTCTTTGGGTCTAATTTCTTGTTCTATATCAACTTGAATTGTTAGTGGAAGAGTTTGACTAGGTTTTCCCCTATAGAGGGGTTTTATCCCTGACATAATGATTATATCTAGTGTATTTTATCTTCATGTTTTGCTTTTGATAATTGCTTGATGAAACAAAGAAAAAAGAAGAACATAATAAAGTTAATATGAAATCAAAGATATCACAATTAATTATCAACATACGAAATTTTTTCCAGCTTTCCAATTTTCTAAAATGGTATCAGAACTAAGGTGAAGAAGAAGGATAAAGGCTAACTAAAAATATAATGTTTGGAGAGATATAAGAGAAAGACTTTCAAGGAAAGGTCACACGGAGTAGAAGATACAAACATGAAAAAATCAATGAAGGGAGAAAAAAACTAGAAGGAGCCTCCAACTACAAGGCATGGAAAAAGAGGATAGATCTTATCCTTGAAAAGCACAACATTTTGAATCTTGTTCAAGAAAGAGTCAAGAAACCTACAAATGAATAAGAGAAAGAGAAGTTCAGAGAAACCGAAATCTTGGACATGAACATAATAGTGGATGGAGTAAAGGAAAACCTAATTCCATACATATCCAACATAGATTCTGCTCAAGAAATGTATGATGCTCTCTCCAAATTATTCATCATAAAAAACATTGGTTAAATAACAAGGCTCAAAAATGAATTGAGGACCATAAAGATGACAATAGAGGATAATGTATTATCCTAATTTGTAAAGATATCTAGAATCAAAGACGAACTCCAAGTAATAGATGAAGTTATACGAGAAAAATAGCTAGTAATTTTTTCTCTTCTAGGAATACTAAAATATTGGAGTGCATTTGCATCAAGAATTAGCAGTTGGAAGGATACTCCAATGTTCAAACAAATGTGGAATGCACACAGTAAAGAAGAAACCTGAATAACATTAGTAAATAACAAGAAGGAGGATGAAGAAGAAAACACCTCTAATTCCTATTCATCTCATCACAAAAAGAAGGGAACCTTCAAGAAGTTCAAAGGACCAAAGGAGAAATTTGATCTATCCAAGGTTGAATGCTACAACTGTCATAAGATGAGTCATTACAAAAATCAATGTCTTGAGAATCCAAAGAATACAAATAGAGATAGGGAAAAATAAAATATTACCGATGAAGCTCCACTTAATAAGAACAATACTGAAGAATTAGATGTCAAGGACTTATATTACTAAGTCCTCTCTCACATTTCCCTCCTGGTCTTCTATTCTAAGTTTTGTGTTGTTTTCCTTTATGTTTTGATTTCTAGAATTTATAGGTCTAACATGCCTTGTTATAACACTTTTGAATTATTTTGATAAGTTGTAGGTGTCCCTCAGAAATATTGAATTAAGAGGGAGCCTCCACCATTTTACCAAAAGATAAGTATTATGTTCTTCGTTTTCATATTTTCTTGTTGGTTTCCTTCTCACATCAATATTTGTTTGTATTGCATACTAATAACCTTTTCTTTATATCTTGGTAGGAAAGATTTTAGAATACCAAAAGATTATGGAGGAGAATTCAAAAGATAGAATTGAAGCATGGAAGAAGTTCTATTACAAAGGAAGCATTTCAATAATTAATGTCCTATAAGGTTTGTTAAAGAATCATTCAAGGTATGTCTTAAACTACAAGTTGTGTTACAAATTCTCTTCATAGAAAATGGATGTTCATTCTTTTTTGAAAATTTCTTTACATTACTGACATCACTATGTCTAGGGTTTTTAATATTAAAGATTCTTTCTAGGGTGATTAATAATTATATTAAATCTACCCTCTTCATACTATCATTTTGATCATTCTTGTGAAACCCTAAACTTTAGGGCTCACTATAAAACCCTAGCCTCTTGATGTTAAGGGTATTCAAATAATGTTGAAACCCTATTCCTCTTAGGGTTCTTGATAAAGTGTAGAAATCCTATTCTTTTGACGTTTAGGGTTTTGGTATTGCTATGATAGAAACCCTAGTTCTTTAGGGTTTGTTGTTAATTTCTAAGTTATGTACTAAGACTATACATATTTAGGGTTTGGTGAATTAGGGTTTATGAACAAAACTCCTGTAATATCTATAGTAAGATCCTAGGAATGAAACCCTAGGTGTATATTCATCTGTATAATAGAAACCCTAGCCAAGAGAAAAATGTTGTATATCTAACTTCGATGTATTGATGTTTTTATTGATGAGAAATGCTAGTGCATGAAATCCTAGATATGAATATGCGAGTATGCTAATTTAACTATTGGTTTGTGAATTATAAGGTTTATAACGAAGCCCTAGTAGAGATGGATATTCTAGTATATGATGATTTAGTCTTGATCTAAGGTTTGCAAGAAATCCTAGTAGAGTTTGACATGTAATCCCAAAATCATATTATTGAAACCTTATATATGTAGTACTATGATTGGATTGTTATCTGATTGTTATCTAAGGCTTTGTGCCTCGAAGATGGAGTCTAGGGTTTATGAAAAAACCCTAACATGTTTTTAAAGTATAGAATATAAAAAGGTTGCAACCTTTTCTGATTAGGAACCTAACTAGGTTTAGGTATCTAATATCTAATGTTTGAATGTTTTTATGATTCCATTATAATGACTAAATTTTGATATATTTAACTTCATATTTCTATATGTTTTTATTTGGTTTTTCTTGCTATTCAAGTATCACAGGCACATAATCTTCAAGATGATGAAGATGTTCGTATAATAATAATAAGCATGATGAAGGAAGTTATATGAATGATGATAATCAATATGAACTTGATGCCGTAATAAATAATTAAGTCGTGAAAGGTTCTTTGATGTTATAGAAGAAGGAAGTGGTTGATCTCCCTTAGTTGAGAGGGATCCTAGATAGAAGAATGAGTATATCCACCTAGTTGATAGGGACGACATATTATGACAATGAATACCTTGAAGTAAGTGAAAGTACTACAAATGAATGTTTTTGATCCATGAAGTTGCAATCAAAATACTTGAGAAGTACTGAGGTTGTATTTGGTGCTTCTGATAAGATGTATTTGGATAACTTGATTATGATATAAGAAATATCAGAATGATTGAGGAACCCGAAGGTTTGTGTTTAATTGTGTATATATATTTGAAAGTCTCTTACTGATTAGGGTTGTGTTTTTACAAGTAAATCTCTCCATAAGAAGGTTGAACAATTTGGAATCATGCTTGACACAAATGGATATATATATATAAAATATATAATATATATATATATATATATATTTATATATATATATATATATATATATATATATATATATATAATATATTATATATATATATATATATATATATATATATATATTATTGAGTTAGTAATAGGGAGAGATGAAGCATCTAATGATAAGATTCTTAGGAGGATATCTGTCCAACCTACATGTTGATGTCTAGATCCCAAAGTAGGGAGGGTGGCACTTCATGGAGCTCCGACCTGAGATACACACCTAGATCATTGGGTTAATGGTAGATTTTAAAATCCTGATGGTAGCTAAAGTGGCTAAAGCTTGAGTCCATCTTAGTCCCACCCGATTAAAGTACCCTGGTTAGGAATCTAATCTGTAGCACTGCGTGTGCTATGACTCTTCATGGAGAACATCATTTTGAGATCTTTCATGTATCTCTATATATATATTTAATTATGAATACCTCCCTAGTTAAGAGGGAGTGTTGAAGAATGTAAATAATGTTGGTCTTTTCATAATTGTATTTGAGTAATGATGTAATGTATTTGTCAAAAGAAAGAAAAATAAATTTTATTATTAAATAAATTGACTTATTAAAGCATGTGTTTCATGCTTGGGCCAATTTGTTTTAGGTCAAAGCCTCCATTGAAGGCTTCTAGGGTTTATGTCAAGTGTCCTGATCCATTTCCTAATGTAAAAGACCCTTCTTAGTCTTCATTTTCCAAGAAATAAATCTATTTTTATGTGAATTAGGTCTTCTAGGCCTCGTACACCAAGTCAACCTAATTGAGGGGTAGAAACTCATATATAAAAGAAATAACTTGACCTCATTTGACACACTCACTCATCAAGTTCGATCTGGAACTTCTGGGAGCCAGAAAAAGTGTGAAATTCAAGGGAAGAAGAGGAAAGGGCTAGAAAAGGAGAAGGATATCTCTATTAAGCACAAGAATTTGAAATTATCTCTCTCTCTCTCTCTCTCTCTCTCACATGTGTGAAGCTGTTGGAGGGGTCGAAACTGTAGTGTTGAAGCTGGATTGAAAGTTTTAGTTGCTAGGGGTCAAAATTATAGATTGTTGTTGGGTTGTAGTTGTTGGACAAGAAGATTCTATTGAAGGTTTCTGAATTCATTGGAAGGATGAATTGGTGGAGGAGGAAGGTATTTGGGTCTAAGGTCGTGGTCTATCTCAACTTGAATTCACTAGTGGAAGAGTTTGACCGAGTTTTCCCTTATAGAGGGGTTTTAGCCCTAATATAGTGCTTATATCCAATGTCTTTGATATTTGTGTTTTGATTTTGATAATTTCTTGATGAAACAAATATAAAATAAGAACATAATAAATTTAATAAGAACTCAAAGATACCACAAGTAATTATCAACATAAGAAAATCTTTCTGCCTTTCCGTTTTTCTAACACCTACAACGCCATTGATTTATATTTTCCCTTCTCTTAATTGACAGGTATGGTTGGAAACTTTGTCTACTTCTACATTATGATCTCATAAAACATGGAAGTTTTCTCTCTTTTGAATATATTCCAAGAGTCTTCTGATTCTATTCAGTAAATTCCCTAGGTGCTTATCTCTAGGCAAATTATCTTTAAATAGATGTTATATGATGTTTAGGGAGTCACCTAGTGTTTTGGTGTTGGATACTTGAAGGGTTCTAGCCAAAATTAGGCCTTGGAGTGAACCATATAACTTTGCTTGGGTTCTTTTTCATTGATCCCAAACATTGGGTATGCTCTTTTCAGGTTTTTTTCCGAGACAGTATAAGACCGACCTCTTGCTACCCTTTTAAAATAATTTTATTTTTTTATAGTTATAAATTATTTATTTTAAATTTACACTAATATATTTTAAAATAAAAGTGTTATATCTCTATTTTAAAAATATGTTTATTTTATAGTTTTAATTATTTAAATTTGAGTTTATATTTTAAGCAAAATAATTAATTATAAAGTAATTCTTATGAAAAGTTTATAATAAATTTATGTAATTGAAATTCAAAGTTGTAAGAATTAAAATTTCTTTAATGAAATCAATACATATTTTTGTTTTTATATTTTTTAATTTTTTAATAAAAAATAAATTATATTATTAATATAGAGGCATTAAGATATTTATGAAGGAAAATCAATATGTTTTGTTTTCTATTTAAATAATATCATATATTTTTGTAATTTTTAATGAGACCAAAATCAAAAATGTTTTTTTTTTTTGCTTTTCTTAACTAAACATGTAGGTAGGAGTTTTTTCTATTAATTCATTTGGTTTGAAGGCAATTTTTTTTTATATATGCTTCAAAAACATCATTCATTGTGTATATGCAAGACCAAAAAATGATGTCAAATTTGGCCATTTGTCTACATACTGTAGCACTAATCTGACATAGCTTATACTGCCTCCAAAAAAATACTAATACAAAAAAAACTTACAAAACATGATAAAACTAGAGAAATCTATCCATAAATGTTCATCTCGATGGAGATACTAACTTCAAAGTCGACAATTCAAGGTTGAGAGGGAAGATAATCTGAGTCCAAAGTGTCGTTAGAAACTTCCACTGCCAGATGAATTGGAATATCTTCTTGTAGTTCATGAACCTCAACATCCAATTCCTTTTTCACCCCGCTAATCCTTCCTTCAAGTAGGGAAATCACTCAATCCATGTTCAAGATCAAAGTGTCATAAGCCACTTGAAACCTATCAACCTTGGTCCGTGACAAGCCAATCTTATGGTGTAAGAGAACATAATGGGCTTGGGAATCAGCCTTACCCATCTCCCCTTGCTTGGATAACATAGTCAATATATACTCCATCGAGGGTGTAAAATAGATTTCCTGTCGGTTAAAATCCTCCTCTGCAATGTCCAAGCACTCCATTATGTATGCAACTTTGAAATCTTCCCTTATTGCTGAAATTTGGAGCAAACAAACTCTATTTTCTATTGAAGCCAGAGTGCACTACCAACCTTTATATACTTGCGAGCTTGCATCAACCAACCCTGAACCTCTCATCATCATATTGAAACATTTATCTATCTTACACATTCTTCATCCCCAAAGAGAAATTAGAGAAGTGAAACCTCTACAACTAATATACTACCTCATTAAATCGGGAATCCTCGAGCGTGTTATTTGAACTGTGAAAACCTTGCCTCCATCCAAGCTTAATACCATGGTAATGAACCTTCCACCTATCCTTTGTTTCATCTGATAACTTGAGAGCTGTCCATATGTATGCCCAGACCTAACAATTAACCATGGATTGGAGCCACCAAATCCACGTGGAGAGAGAATGAATGGGCGATAAGATTGCTTGAGTATTGGCAAGAGAACATTGAAAATCCAACTCGATCTTTTCTCCTTTAATGATACTTAGTATAGTTAGGACACAAATTAACAAATTTATATATGTTGATTTCATGGAATAGGTTGAACAATAATGTTGTTATCTTCCTGAACCATTAATCCTTGGTCTAGAGTTACTCCTTTGTTAGTGAGGAACTCTGCCATTGCATTGAGATGCCTCTTGATGTGGAAGAAGTTAATGACCTCAAACTTTGGAATTTGCAAACTTATTCTATGCAAAATAGAAGAGAAGTTTTGTAGTTGGGTATCTTTTATCTTGCACACTTGTTGAATAATTAAAATAGAGTATCCAAAATCCATTCATTGCTGAATGCTTTTGGAAATTTCCAATTCGAGCCCCTGCGATAATGCTAGAAATTCAAACTGATTGTTAGAAGAGCGCCCTAGACTCTAAACATATTTGATCTCCATTTCTTCGTCGGGGCGATAAATAACCCCTCCTACTCCTTCCT
>APFE031472427.1:228145-242794 GCA_000404065.3 Pinus taeda
AATTTTCAATTATATAAACTATATGGTTTATATGAACAAAATACATAAAAGATATATCTTAACCCTGGATCTATTAAGTTAAGTGGGATAAAATCCTTTTCACCCTAAAAGAGGTTTGCATCTCAAGAGATTTGAACCCTCTCAATGCTTGGTGGATCCAAAGTTAAGATGGATCTAAGTTTTTTTTCAAAGGGACAATTAGGAATTTTCTATTAAAAAGAAATACTTGTTTTCAGGCCAGAGCCCTTACATACTTCATCCAAATCCATGATAATTCTACCTTAAGAATTCCAAACTAGATGGAGCTTATTCTTGTGGCATTTTTTTCCTCGTATACTAAAAACATGCCTATTTATATTTGTTGGGAATATGTAGCCGTGGTCGGTATTTGAAGCGTATAAATCAAAGGAAAAACAATTATTATTCTTGTTATTCAAGTCTACCCCAGTTTGACAAGCCGACCCCACCTCATGAAGGGGTTTGATACTTGGTAGAAACCCACTTGATTGGACATGTATATATTGAAATTTTGATATCACATCAACAATTTAAATCTATTAAGTGAGTCTTCAATTCACATGTGCGAAGGAGGAGAGATAGAGAAGTTTGACCAAATTTGAATATGTTTGACCATCGTTGAATTGAAGTTTTTGGGATGCTTTGATAGAATATTTGACTGGCTGATTGGACTGAATTTGAAGGAATCTTTGACTGAATGTTTGACCAAATTGATGGGCAGAAATATCTATGTTGAATAAACTATTTTGACCAGTGTTGACTGAAGGTCAATTAAGGCAGAATGGATGATGTTGAAGGGCTAAAATTCGACCTCTTTGAATATAGTTGACCAAGAGTAGCAGAGGATGAAATTTGGCCTATTGACTAGATTTGAATTGATGATCTGAAGTTTGAATTTCTCTCTCCTTTGACCATTTTTGACTTGGAAAAGTGGTATGGTTATTTTTTTTTATGTTTGACTGGAGAATCAAATGTATAAATTGATTGAACTGGACAATTTCTCCTAAGAAAAGGTTATTGATTTTTTCCCCTAGTTGGGGTATTTCTAGGGTAAATTTTGTGTTTCTTGTGCATCTTTATTTTACTGTGATATTTGCTGCCCTATTGTATTTATGGTTAAAATTTTATAAAGTGTTATTGCAATGATCTGAAATGTGCTAAGAAGATAAATTGTATCATTAGAAGTAATTATCTTGCAGAAAATTATGCTTGTCTTAAGTGCACTTAAAAATCAACTTGATATTAGAGTTTTGGTGAAGGAAAGGGCATTGAGATAACCCTTAAGATACCTAATTATGCAATCTGATTATTGTCTAGATCTATGACCATGGGTTGCTACTCTAAGACAAACAACAAGTTGGAAGGTGCTAGAAACTTCAGGGCTTGAAATACAAGGATTGATCTTATTCTTGTAGGGATTGATGTTTTGGATTATGTGGAGGGAAATGTGTATGAACCTCAAGGAAATGAAGGAAAGGAAATATTCAAGAAGAATGAGATCAAAACCATGAGGATGATTGTTGAGTCCATCATATATCACTTGATCCCATATGTTTCACATTTGGAGTCTCCAAAGGTTATGTATGACGCTCTAGTAGTATTGTAATCCATCAATAACATTAGTCACAAAATGAGTTTGAAGAATCAAATTCATGATGTTTGAATGAAAAAGGATGATAATGTGGCTTATTATTTCATAAGGATCCCCCAAGTAAGGGACCACCTTAAATCTATTGGTGAATTGATTTCTGATAAAAATCTTGTAACTATTACACTCAATGGTTGTCTCAAGAGGAAGGATTCAAAGACCTCAATATGATGATAATAAATTTACATCTTAATCTAGGAATGGAAAGGGAAGAAGGAATTGGAAGGTTTCAAAGGAATGCAGGAAGAAGGCCCACTCCGGGAAGAAGATCTCCTCCCTCTCAAGGAATGAAGGATCTTTCAAGAGTTCAATGTTTTCATTGTCAAAAGTATGATCACTATGAAGACAAGTGTCTCGAAGGGAACAATAACATGAAGAGAAGGGGTAATAAACATGCCTTTGCTGAAAAGATTGATAATGGCCAAACACATATGAAGAAGTCAAATAATTATGATGATAAAATTTTCTTTTATTCTACTCTTACATGTTCTAATTCTAATAAAAATGATGTTTGGCTTGTAGATAGTGGTGCTTCTTGGCATATGATAAGAAATCATGAAATCCTCATTGAGTTGGCAGGAAAGAAGACTATACAAAAGGTGGATCTTTGTGATGATGGAAAATATGCAGTCAAAGGCATTGATTCAACATCCTTTCAGTTGGAATAAGGAGGTAACAATTTCTTAAATGATATAATATATGTCCTTGGTTTGAAAAATAATTTGGTCTCTACTTCATGCTTGGAAGATAAAGGGTATATATTTTCTTTTGTTGATGGTCAAGTTATAGTATGGAAAAAACGATCTAGTATAGATTTTGCCAAAGTAGTTGGTGTTCAAAAATAAGGCTTGTATAGACTCCTGGGATGATTAATTTGAGAATTTATACATAATGACACTAATCTTTATGAATTATGGCACAAAATATATGCTCACATTCACTACAAAGCCTTGCCTAGAATGAGACAAATTGTTATAGGTTTGCTGGAAATTAAGGTCAAACATGAGGGTTTGCAAAACATGTGTACTTTGGAAGAATAGAAAAGGACCATTTCTAGGAAGTGATAGTAGGTCCAAAGGAATTTTAGATCTTATAAATTATAGTGTGTGTGGATCCATGTCTATGAAATCCTTGGGTGGATTTTTTTACTATATAACTTTCATTGATGATTTCTCTCACAAGACGTGGATTTATTTCTTGAAGACTAAGGATGGAGTCTTTGATAGGTTTTAGGAATACAAGGCTTAGGTGGAAAATTTTACAGGAAGAAGGATCACAATTTTGAGGTTTGATAATGGTGGAGAATATACCTCCAAGGAACTTATTTCCTTTCGTAGGGATGCTGGAATTAAGAGGGAGTTGATAGTCACCTTACAAACCCTAAAAAAATGGGATTATTGAGAGAAAGAACACAACCATTATGGAAGTTGCTAAAACCATGATTCATGATCAAGACCTACCTATGTTTTTATGGGGATAACCCTCAAAGGAACTTGTTTATGTTTAAAATATAAGTCCTCATTGGGTATTAGGGAATAAGAATCTTGGAGAAGTATTCACAGATGAGAAGCTAGAAGTTGGAAATTTGATGATATTTGGTTGTCCTATCTACGTTCATGTGCCCAAGGATAAGAGGACTGAGTTGGAACCTTCTAGGAAGAAGGGAACATATTTTAGATATAGTGAGACATGAAAGGCCCACAAAATTTATGTTCCAGGACATCGAACAATTAGACAAATCAACAATAGAAAAAACAGAGTTGTGACTAGACAAATCGATGAATAGATAACGAAAGCCATGATCATAGATTTCAACATAAAAAACAAAAGAATACTATTGATATGATTAATCGTAGAGAGGGGAAGATTGAAAACAAGAAATTTTACCCTCTCTTTCTTCACAAAGATCAGATAATGGATTGTGGAGATTTGAAAGAGATGATTTTCCCTCTCCAAGTAGTTCATATGTAAAACTGACATTCCATGAGTTCTAAGTGTGATCAGAGTTAACATTGTCATAAACTGATTCTTCGAAAGATGCAACAGGTATGACATAATCATGGAAGATGTGAGGATAATGAAGGAGAGGGGAAAAAGGAGAAAGATCAAATTGTATTGCAGATTCTTATTTAGAAATAAAATCCCACACATAATCATCGTAAATGATATTAAAAGTTTGTTGGTCAATACTAACTCCATCCTGAATTTGTTCCTTATGAACATTAGAAGAAACAATTGAAATCGATAACAAGTCACAATAAAGAGGACCAAAGGAACCAACAGATGGAGGATGAGGAGAAAGAACATCACTAGAAAAACCATATCTTAAATCCAAACTTACGTTTAAATTCTTAATATGTGAGGTGAGAGAAGATGGCGGTAGGTCAATGGATAGACTCTCTAGATCCCCAACCTCAACCTGTGTAAACGGAGTTGTTTGATGAGTGGAAACAAAGAGTCACCTAGAACAACAACTTCCTTTGTTGCAGATTTAGGAGCTCCATAACCAATGTATGTTGGGATACTTTCGAAATGTTCATATTATTTTTGATTCAATGAAATATGAACAATAAATTGAAACTTCACTTTCATTAAATTCCAATCAATATCATCTTCGAAAAATTCATAATAGGAATGGATAAAACAATCATGAAAATTGTTAAGAGATTCATCAGGTGCTTTATGAGATATATGTTTTTCTTATAAACAAATTTGTAATCATACCTGTCAAAGGTGCAGTAGAGCTCCTTGACAAGATGTTCGAAAGAGTGTATAGAAGCAGTTGGCAATGTGTAACAACATTCCTTAACGTGCACTTTGAACGTGAGAATGAACAACCTGCAAGCAATAACCTCACAGTGAATATTCTGTTGAGTGAAAAATTCAAGAAATTGAGCAGTGTGCTCGAGAATGGTTGTTCCACCCTCGCCATCAGATTTTAGATTCGACAAGTCATTAATTATCCCCATGGAAACTTTCAAATGTGCAGTTCTAGAGAAATATGTCAGGGTTAAGACATGGGATGAAGCCATTAAAAGATAATGAAAGTCCAAATAGACTTCATGAGCTCAACTTTTCATCTAGCCCTCCTTCTAGTGTTAGAAATTTTGACGGTGTTGGACTAGCCAAAATTTAGGGGGTTTCCTTGATATGAAGTCCCAGTTAGACCTCACACTGTTTGGAGTAGGAGCCCCAACCGGAATACGACTTGGTTTCAAAAGCAGTGGGTTTTAATGATGTTCCTCAGTTGTAATAACAGATAGAATGGTGTATTCATGACTTTAGTGAAACAAGTTTGTGACTCTGTGAAGGGTCAAGTGCGATGTATGAAAGGTTCTAACATGATGAAGGCGAAGGTGAGTGAGCCCCTTAGAAGCTTGTAATAATAAACAACTTGAAAGGAATGCACGAGCATAAAAGGCATCAAAAGTTAGCCTACAAAATAGCTCACACGTTAACCATGATTGAAATATACAACAACACACATTCAACAACATTCATACTAAAGAAAATGAAATAGTTCATAAGCATTAGTGTAAATGAAATAACATATGTTGCAAATACAACCAGAATATTCCTACTATATTCACAACATATGCATGAAAACGTGTTGACTTTGAGCTTTTACTAAAATGAAAGTTCCAAGCATACATATACCCCACTAGTCCCATTCATGGAACATGAAGTCTACACCTGCTCTTCCAAAGGAAGATACTCCATCTATGCTACAGAGAAGCCAAGTCTCTCAACAAAATCCCAAGCTTATGATCCTAAGATAAAATCCTAGCTATTGGGTCCTTCATTTCTTAAGGAATAGAAGTTGCAGAGGAAATTTTAGATAAAATCATCGGAAGCAAAGCACTGAAAAATCAAAGCGGCAACAAAATATTTTTTTTTGGGACTTGCTCATCAGAAATTAAGGGCATACGCTGTAGAAGTTGGAACCAATTTTGATAGAGTCAACAAGAAACCAAGGAAATGGGGGGAAAACTATGGATAAAGCAAGCGAAGGATCAAAGACCAGATCAAGTGACCGTGAGTTATAAAAGAATATGCAAAGCAACAAGAAACAAGTTTATAAGGAATTGCAAAGTTTTGGGAAGAATCTTGGAAGTTCTATTAGAGATTTGAGTTTTGCGATAGAAAGATTGCTCCTAGGCATATCTGATTATGTAATGATCTATGTTTGATACTTGTTTTGAGATTTAATATTTATGCACAATTTCATAATATGTTGTAAGTTGTATTGAGGGAATTTTGTTGTGATTAGGATTTGAACTTTAATAATAAAAGGAGAATGGGAGTTTTATCATATGTTTATGCATTTCACACCCCCTTTTAAAAATTTATGCATGTTGTTATTCTCTTTTAAATGTATAATTTAGCTTTTCACGAATGAATATATGGATGGTTGTGCAAATTGCATAATATATAATTCTAGATCCCCTTCCACCTTTCTATGGTTCTGGCTCGCCTTGTGTGAGATGCTCCTTTGATCCAAGGGAGTGAAAATGCCAGCGAAGTGCTAGACTATGCTAAAATATTTGTTGGCACCCAGATGAACCCTGGGTCATTCTTCATTCAAACTTTTCTACCAACACTACCCAAACGTTTGGCTCCCAAAATCCCAATACTTGAGTTATGAGGACATATTTATAACAAAGGGGGTGACTATGCATCTCCCTTTTGTGACTCTTGGACTTCCCTCATGACTCTTCAACTTCATTGCAAAATGAATCTTCACATTCCAAAATTGGCACTTGGAATTTAACTTACAAATTAATTACAAAAGAATATACAATATACTCATACTCGTATATGACAAAATTGGGTAGAGCCAACTAGACAACATAATAAGAAAAAACAAGTTAAGCTTGAGTTTGGGGAAACTCCAACTCAACAACATCACCATGTAGTTTCTTGGTCACATGGCAGTGCCAAGCCTTGTATTGCGTGATGACTTCCCCAAACTGTGCAATGGGATCATGCTGGAATCAGACTCTATCCTCCATTGCATCTAGGTACATTGATTTGGAACCGATATGAGTTTCCTTCTTTAACAAGAGAAACATGGTGTTGATCTAGACAAGGCCACTAATGTACTTCTTACATTTTGTGTGTTCACTTCAAGATCTTCCTTGGTAGCTATCTGTCTGAACTGATCCAAGTATTCTTCAACCTCTTAACTAACCTAATTTCTTGCCTTTGGCTTCAGTGAGTGAGCCAATTGATGGGATCCTGTGAAATTTCACCATGAAATCCTCATTGTTTTACAATCGTGCATATGAGGCCTAAATGTTGGAAATGAACGAGATAAGCTGTTTGTTAGTTTGGATGAGAATCCTAACTTTTTCTATTTCCAACTCTACCTGTTGCCTTGTTTTCTATCCCAATCTAGGTGGTGCCCCTTTGTATTGCATTGAGCACTCATGCACAATAGCAATAGCTATTTGAACAACCTTGAGAGCTTTAGCATGATATTTACACTTTTGTTGCAAGTCGTGCAAGTGGAAAATTTCCTTATGCATAGTGACAGGCTCCTCATAAAGGTTCTGCATGGTCTCTCCCAATGCCGATACTTCTCCAAGTATGGCTATCTTCAGCTCTTCCAGATAGACCTATGCAGGAACTGTGTTATGGATCTTTGCATGGAGTTGTTTAACTTCTTTCCTTGCAACCTGCAAGTTCTTTTCCATCTGCATGTTCTTGGCCATCAAATATTCTGTATTTGACTTTGTATCTCCTTGTGAAGGCCAAGTTGGTTGCGACGATGGCATTTGGATTCCTTCGAGTGTTTGTCACATTCACCCTTTCTCTGATGAATGTAGGAGACTCGAGGTCATCTATAAGGTGTTTCTTTCTTTCTTATACAATTTTTTTTGAATCTCATCATAAGTTAGATTGTACATTTCCATGATCAGACCATCATCAAGAGGAACAATTTCCTCTTCCTCGCTTGGAGTTTGCTTTACTATTGGAGGAGAGGGAGACTGCATGGTGAACTACTGATTGATAGGAATCAAATCAACATCTTGGTTTAATGGCTCTGGTTCCACCTCCATGTCTTGAATCACAATCAACTCCTCAATTTCTTAAGTGAGCTCCTTGTCCTATAACTATTTTCTCTCCTCTTCTAGTAGTAGGTTCTATTCTCTTTCTTCGGCTTGTCTTCGTGTTGTTTCTTCTTCTTCTTCTCCGCCTTTCTTCTTCTTCTTGCTTCTTCTTTTCTTCTTCCAATCTCCTCTACTCTTGTTCTTCATTCTTCCTCAATTATGCTTCCTAATTCCTCTATTTCCTCCTCTTCTCTACTATTATGGCCACTTTTAGGATCGCTGGATCTGCTTTCATCTTGCGGCTTCGATCTTCCTCTAGGCTATGTGCAACCTTCCTCTTTTGTTTTTCACGCACTGGGTTGTGACTTCTTGGTGGAGCTGCATATGGAGTGTCTTCCTTTTGCGTAGTAACCTGTTATGTTCCTGAAAAGTTGACTGGCTTGCGGGACTTGGTAGCATTGTAATAATTCTTCATCTCCTCCACCCTGGGTCTGTGAAATGTGTCACTTGGCCACTAGAAATGAATCCTTGCAAAATTTTCTTTAAAAAAATTATTTGGATCCTACAAATTGAAGAACAAATGACCGAATGTGAATTTCTCTATCATCTTGCCTTCGGTGCCTGCAACCTTCAAATTATTGATCTCATACAATTCGACTTACAAAGGCATAATAGGCCAAGGCACTTTATTGTTCCTATGAAAGACCATTGATAACCCTATGGAAAGATGGTAAGTGACTTCCTACATGACCAAATTTCCGGTGGCATACATTGGTAAAAAATGTGGAGACTTATAAGTACCAAACACTCTAAGGAAAGTGCCATTTGATGAGGCAAACAAATCTGCTATTTCTGAAACTGCTTCCATTTCCCCACATGACATGCAAGATGGTTCTTCCTCAAATATTAACTTGTATAGTGGGATGAGGAGGTTATCATCCAACTTGTTAATTAATGCTTTGTATCTTCACTCTGACAGCAGCTTGCTGTAAATGTGCACGACAATCTCTCTCAGTGACCAGGTCCAATTCATGCCAGTAAATGAATTGTGAGTGCATGTTGCATCTAGTAGGTAGGAAGACATGTAGAATATGGATTTCTTTATCTTGGGAGGATTTTGGGAATTAGCTACATGGATCTTCAGTTGTTGAGACAACAAGTTTGACTAGTCAAATGGTTTTCCTTTGTTCACAAAATGATTAAGAAAAAATGCCCACTCTTCAAGGAATGTCTCAGTACTCTGCTAACCATAGGTCCTTCCACATAGAACTATCAAGTACTGAAATGCCTTCCTAAGAGATTTTGTCTTGTAGGTGTTGGTGGGTGTCTAGCCAAAATTTTCTAGCTCTTTCACCCAACCTTTGACAACGTCCTTTGTAGTCAAGTAGCTGGTGACTACATAGAAGTGTGAACCCATGTGTCATTATGGCTCTGACAAATGATACATGAGATGGTAATCTGATTCCAAGAAAGAGGCATGCCTTTGTCGACAGACACTACTAGGAGTCATAGTATTTGCATCTGTGTGAGACAATATCTGGCTGAAAATGTATGCACATAGAAAGTTTGGGTACCTACATGCAATCTTGTGTAACCCTGACCTTTGGACATTCATATACACCAGTCGGTCTTCAATATCTTCTTTGAAGCTTCTTTCTAAGAATGGCTCATTCAATTTTTTCCATGTGATGTATAACTCTTTCTCTATGAATAACTGAGTATCTAAGAAAACTAGAGAATTACTAGATTACTCTAAACTTCCTCCCCAGTGCTGCTTTCTGCAGTTTCATTTGAGGCAAATCCCTTGGGGGCCATGATAATAGTAAATGATCATGAGAATTTCTCAACAACTGTTATACCAGTGGGAGGAAAATATACTCATGGAAAACAAAAGTTAGCTTTATCAGACTGACTCACAAAGCAAGATCAAGGATGAAACCACAATATTGAGAGGGAAAACTGCGCAATTCTTGAGTTGGGGGAAGAGGCTGGCTTCATGAAATGTGCATTAAATAATCTCAACATCTAGGGGAGTAGCTTGAGGCTTGAGGCTGCCCAATACATAGTCTCAGCTTGGGAAAACTAAGGGAGAGACTGCGCATTGTGTAGTCTTAATGGCCAAGGATGAGGCTTGAGCCTTAGAAATTTATAATGCACAGTTAGGAAAGCCAGGGATTGTGCATTGTGCAGTCTCAAAGGCCAATCATGAGGTTTGAGCCTTGGACTTGCGCAATGCCCAATTGAGCAAGGAAACTGTTGGTCAAATGAAGGGCATATCTGCCCAGAGAGAGGATGGGAAAGTGGAATATCTGAGTGATGGTGCAAGTTAGAGTGTCGATCTGACTAAGGAAATATAGATCAATGAGAATCAAGTGCAGAAAGTCAACATGTGAAAGGAAAAACAAACATGCATAAGGAGTCACCAAAACGATGATCGTTAATGGGAAAAAACAAGAAAGTTGATGCAAAGCTTGTAAAAGGAGAATGATGGAATGAACCAACACTTTTAAAGGCTAATATAAATTAAAAAACCAGAAACCATGAAAATAAACAAGAAAAATAACACTCACATAAGTGAAACGACAAAAAGCGACAGAAAAAGTGATAAAAGCAAAACTCACCTGGAAAATCACTGCAAACTCCACCGAAGGATCCTTGATCTCACTGGGAAGGATGGAACTCCAATATTGAATGTAAAAATGAGCTCTCGGGGTGTCTATTATATAGATGTAGGTTGGTTAGGGTTTCTAATGCACATGCCTAAAATCAAGGAAAAAGCGACACTTGGTGGAAAGTCTAAAAATAACAACTTGTGCCACTCTTCAAGAAACTAATTGATCATTCCCTATTTTATAGGGATTTCTTTTTTCTTTTTTATTTTCGGGAAACTGACCATTCACATTGCCAAGAAGGATTGCACGATTCCCAACAATAGGGGATTGGGAAACTCCTTGAATTAGTAAATTACACATTTTCTGAGCTCAAGATTGGCTTTCCTGTCTAGATTACACAATTCACATCCTCAAGGCTAGCTTTCCTTCCAATATTAAGTAGTTCTTGGTGGGAATATTGACAATGATACAAGGTCGAGGTAGAAGATAGTTTGTGATTGAAACGGTTTAGATTGGGATCAAAACAAGACATCACAAGCATAACAAAGAAAGATAAGTCTTGATCATAACATGAATACTCGATGATAGTGAATGATGAGCTCTTTTGGATAGAAGGGAGGCTCCAAAATCAGAGCATGGGAAAAAGTTTGGAGGGCGGTTGTAGCAACTACAAGAGAACCTGACTGGGAAAAAACACTCCTCTGTTTGTATTATATTATATGAGAAAATGATCTATTACAATGAAAAATTAAATCCTTGAAGCTCAATTTTCACTGCAATATTAATCTCCTCCTCCTAAGTTTTCTCTAGCAAATTCTTAGCCAAAATAGGGCACCTTCATGCTCCTATTTCCTTGCTCAATTCTAGAGGAAATTAGCTTCTAAAGAATATGGAAGCTCCTATTTTCTTGCGTAATTCCAAAGAGAAATTACTCACCTGCTACATGTGAACATTTTACACTCACTAATATACAACAATAAATATAATTATGCCTTTTTCCTCCACTCATCTAGGATATTTGAATTGCATGCATGACTAGGACTATTTTTAGTAAATTGACTAGTTAACTGAGATATTAGTGATTTAACAACAATTACAACTACTCAACTAGACTCATACTGAATCTATTATAGATTAAAGCTTAGATAACTAAGTTTCACTAAATATAACTCCACTATATTGCTAGATCTTAGCAATCAACTCATGTACAACTCTACTTCTTGCCCAAAAACTCGAATTGACTAACTTAATTGAGTGACGGGGCCATGTCACTCCTGCTAATTGCAACTCAAGTCATCTTGCTGAAGTGGAAATTCAAATTTATCCATTTAACTAAGGTACAAGTCAAATAAATCCTTTTCTTGTTACAATTTAACACTCCCTCATAGCAGGAAAAGGATTGTTAGAAAAACCCTGTCCACCTAGGTCTGTCTTCAACTCTATCAAGTTCTCTACTTTTGTAGCTACTCCCTTTGAACTCGAATAATTCTCTACTTTCTTCTGTGGAACCTAATATGAAAACCTATTCTTTCACATAATGCTTTGTGAGTCCATCACTTCTATATTTTGTGCACAACCTACCTTTCTTATCAAGGCTACTCCCTCTGAAACCATGCATCTCTACCTCCACAATATGCCAATATCAATGATCACGATTCCTTTTTGTGTCACTAAACATTGGCTCACTAATCTACCTACTAGCAACCTTCTATCTCCATTAAGAAGTTTGCACATATAGTCTTCTGGATCTACCCTTAACTAGCGATCCATCAATCTGCCTCCTAATAGTCCATGGCTCCTTTCATGTGTACTTTACTTGAGGTCTTCAAGTTTTTGTATACTGCATATGAAAGTCACTTTTCACAACTACATTTTTGAACAATGCCTAGCTTCCATATCTTCCATATGTATATGAAATATCAACTAATACTATCACTCTTCTTAGGGCTTTCATATCTGCCCACCTACAATCACTCCTTGACTGATCTAGGGCTCTAAATAACACTCCCTATTTTTGCAATTTTCTCCTTAAATTTCCCAGATCTAGGGCTCTTTAGATCTGCCCTATTTTCTCTGATTTATTATACAAACTTATATTTATGTGCTTGTACTTATTCTGCTCACTGCTCTGTCCTCAATCCATAAACTGACATGATTCCTACACTTGTAGAATTCATGCACTAACAAATATGCTATTCCAAATTTTCCTGAGAGTTGATCATGAACATGGTGTTGGCATTATGATGCATGTGTTGTACTTGATGGCAACCCACTCATGGAAGAACATCTCACCTATATATATAATCAGATGAATCTACAAGAAGCGATATCATATGTGATAGAATACATGACAGTGCAAAGGAATCAGATGATGAGTCTATGTATGACAAGTTAGCTTTGCCATCAAGTCCAAAGGGGGAGATTGTTGGCATTATGAGACAAGTGTTGTCCTTGATGGCAACTCATACAGGTGACAGATCTCAGTGCACTAGGCCAGTAGCAAAGATTGATGATCAGCCTCTCAGAATGGAAGACAATAAGAGGATCATAGGTACATAGTTCAAAAGGTGCGGACCCGCAGGTTAGCCTAACAAGAAGTGCGGTCATGTCCACAGGTTGTCCGAACAGAAGGTGCGGACCCCAGTGCACACACTTCCACGCATAGAAAAACCCACACACGTGGGAATCCTATGGTGATCCATGGTATCTAGTCCGTGGTATGGTGATCCTATGGTTTTGGTCCGTGGTATTGCATCTAAGGATATTGATCCCAAGTATTGGGTTCATGGTATTATGTTATTATGGTTTTGGACCATGGTATTGTGAAAAGCTTGCCTATAAAAAGGAAAGGAGATCATTTGGAATGATGGACTTTGGGTTGAATATCTTAAGGTGATCTAGATCTGAAATTCTTGTGATCAGTTGGTGAGTGATAGCTAGATCTAAATCAAGGAGATTTCTGTCAACTGTTGATAAGTCGCGATCTCATTGGCGCATGATCGGATCTATTGATCAGACTGACTTTGGCACATTGGAGGACTGTTAATTTGGCCCTAATCAAAGGTCTGCAAGCGATCCACAGCTCAGGTGCGGAGGTACGCAGTGTAGTAGAAGGAGCAGGTGCGGAGGTACGCAGCGCAGTAGAAGGCGCAGTTGCGGATACCCGCAGCGCAGCAGAAGGCGCAGGTGAGGATACCCGCAGAGCTGCAGAAGGCACTGGTGCGGATACCCGCAGAGCAGCAGAAGGCGCAGGTGCGGATACCCGTGGATGTCCAGTGGTGAAGTTGTGGACCTTGCTTGAAATATGCTTTAACTACCTTTGACTATTCTGCAGGGTTCTGGGTGCATAATTGATGTCTGGTTACTGATATTGAGTTCTAATAATAACATGATTATGGTTGAATGGATCAAGCTCTTAATGACTTATCTTTGTGTGATCTGATGTACTAGATCTAGTTGATATCTCACATATTATCTTGGTGTTTGGGTGATTAAAAAGATTGATTATGTGCTTCAATGAGGTTAATGGATCTAGTATGAAAATTAATGAAACGTGGTACCCGAAGGAAAGAAGATTGTAGGCCGGCACCTACGTACTAATATCTTAGCTAGTACAAGAGCTAAGGGGGTGGTAGCTCCCTTCCAATAGCAGTTGGAGCATTATAGCAGGTAGCAGCCTGCGTACTAGTAAATGGATTGACTAGTACAAGAACTATGGGGGTTGTAGCTCTCTGTAGGTAGAAGCCTGCGTACTGGTATAAGACTGCACCAGTACAAAAATATTGTAAAAGTATTTTCTTATTAAGAAGAAGATTGAGATGACTTGCAGCAGGTGGTTTTTACCCACATTGGGTTTCCACCTTATATCATGGTGTTCATGTGTGTGACTTATGTGTGATGATCTATTCTATTTTACTGCACCTGTTTACTGTCAATATGATTGATAATGTTCTAATGCACTCATCTAACTGAATCATAAGAAGTTTTGGAAGTAGCATATATGAATCTGAATATGGAAATGAAAAAGTTTTATTGATGTGATAATACTGATTCACCCCCCCTCTCAGTATTATTTCCAACAATTGGTTTCAGAGCAGGTCCTTTTGTAGAAGCTTGATTGCTTGAAGGGGATCCGTGGAACAATGGGAAAGAAGCTCAAGAAGAAAGCACCGAAGAATAAGAAGACATATCAAAAGAACTATGTTATGAAACCAGCTCACAAAAAGATAGAAAAGAGAGATCCACGCCTTAGAATTCAGCCTCTTCGAGGGGGCAACCTCCTTTACATTACATAAATGAACAATTATTCGATGATACA
>APFE031472427.1:256241-278870 GCA_000404065.3 Pinus taeda
GGGCGCCATCTCCTTCATCTTTTCCTTCATCTCGGAGCCTTGGGCTTTATGTTTCTTTCCCATTTGCTCCTGTGTTCAGCTTTTGAATCTTCTTATCTCTTAGTTCCTGTAGATTACGAGCGAAGTGGAAATGACTGATTGAGAAAGGTGATGGGAGAGTTTTAAATGCAACAGATATACCAAATATGCCACCTTACATGAAACAATTCTTTAGCAAAGCACGTGTCTTTATTTCATTAAATAACTGACAACTAATCCACTTACTATCATTAAAAGCACATGATTTGGGGTCAGATTATGGTAAGTGGCTTTTCTTTGAATGGCGTGCCCGAAGGATTCGCGATTAAATGATTCATGATTTGCTTACGTTACATTGAAGATCGTGCCATCGTAAGACGCGCTTATCGCAAATCGCCAGATCACAGACTGTGCCATCGCGGCGATCACAATATCGCAGGTCACAACATCGCGGGTCGCAGGAGTTTAATGTTTGTTAAGTATTGCCATTTTATTTCTGCGATGTGCGATCTTGCGATCAGTGTTATCGCAGATCGGCAGATTTTCAGGTTTTTCCTTATGAACGTTACTTACTGCAATGCGACGTTAGGCTTAACGTGAGGGGGACCTTGCGCATTAATGTAATTTTTTAAAGACCTTTACCTTATCGTAGACTTAGGTTAAAAATATTCAAAAGACCATTCTAAGACTACGATGGTAGCTTTATTTTGAAGAAGGAAAATTTGATTTTTCTCAAAATTAAACTAGGGGTCCCCTATTCATTTAGCATTTTGGACAAATACTTAAATGAAAAGGGGGCAGTTGTTGCTGGCCACAACAGATCCACAGATTCTGATCTCAATGCATACAATTTTAAACCATGTTACTATATTTTAAGTAGAATATACTTAGATCAATTAAACCTTACAATTCTCCAAATCTTAGGTTAATTTCAGCTAAAAAGAATGAACCTGAATGGATTTTGTAGTTTAGATTCAATGCTAATAGACAATGATTAAAAATGGAAGAACCCAAATGATATGATAAATTTTACCCACCCATAAAATTCCAATACCTTTCCTATTATTATGAACCTAAACAGAGAGAGTGGAAGAAGAAGTGGAGCCTGGATGAGGTGGACCCTGACTTGCTTGATACTATTCAAAATTTTGGCATGCCCTTGAATAGAAGAATTGATTTACCAATGTTGTTGTAGATGTTGTTTTTGATAGTGTTTTCATTGCTACCATGCATATGTAGACTCCATAGGTAGTTGATGTTATATTTTGTTCGTTATAAGACATAATTCGAGAGTACCTTTATTTAGTTAGGAAGTAGCTTGGCAAGGTTGTTCCTCCTGCTCATAACTATTATGTTGCATTGCATTTCTTTTTAGTGATAGCTCCTTCTATTAAATCCCCAAGCATATTTTATCACCAATGGAAATATCTACTTATTTCAGGATGAATGAGATGGAGACCAGGGAGTTCCATAGGACTCTTATTATTGTATATGGGAGGATTTCTATGAGGTGAAAGGAGTTCTGTGACATATATTAGAGGATGCACTCCACCATTTTATTGCACCAATCATCTCCATGACACATTAGTGGATCTCTATTGCACCGAGGGAGCAATGATAAATTATTCCACTGTAAATAATTCGTATGGTGGGGATGAGGAATACAGATGTCGGATTTATAATTTTATTACGAAAAGAGCTTTGTGTGATGGAGACAAATCCTATAGGTAAATCATATCATTATATTTCTAAGAAATCTCAGAATGTGTTCAATACAGAAATATGTATTTACTCTTGAATTCATCTATGTTGTAATAAGATCTAGAATAAGGTTTTCATTGCAAATAATTGGGATCTACCATGTAGGTTTACGTTAGTACATGGAATTCTTGATTTGTTAGATCCCAACTAGTTAGGGTTGAATTTATTTTTGTTGTAATTACATTAAGAATAAAGTTGTCATTTTAATCACTCAAATATACTGTGTAAAATTTAATGACTACATGAAGTTTTTTATTTGTTAGAGCCCAACTTATTAGGATTATGAAGAGCCCTCTTATGACAATATTTGTGAAAGCTCTATTCTTGCTAAAAGAATTACATATTACAGAAAGGTGGAAAATAAATGAGATGCAACTGAATGGTTTCTATCTTAAAATGTGTGGAGGGAGTTTAAAATCATTTTCAATTGCACTCAAATATTTTGGAGAACCCACTAAAGTGCTTCAAGTTACTCCTAGTTAATTCAATTGCTACTATCCAAATGCTTCTAGAAGTCCTTCTCCAAAGTCATCTCTTAAATATCTTGGAGGGAAATTGATTACCTGATTGGAACCCACAGATTATAAATTGACTAGGAGTCAGTGATGAGAAAGCTTCATATTCTTCAATATATTCCACAAGTTAAAATCATATCTAATGATTGCCTTTCTGTTTAATTGATACGAAAATAACTCAACAATTTGTTATGATTTTCAGACATATTTTAATGAAATTTCTTTTTTCTGATAGTTATGTTCTCAATTAAAGAAATTAAAGAAAAGGTGAAACTGATGCAATGGAAGGATTTTATGCTTTAGTTCCTAAGAATGCCTTGCTAATGTGAAGGGCTTGGTATTTTCTTGGCTCAAGATTAGTCGTATTTGACTTGCTAGCATTTCTTTTAATTTCATTTTTGTTGTGTTTATATTGCTATCCTTGAAGTTGGTTATCTAATGTGTGTGTAATAGGAAATATTAAATAGTAAGCACTCTCAAATGTGATATTGATGGATGACTGACTTTAAATGACCCTACTTGACACTTTAGTATTACATGATCATGCAAAGAAATTATTAATCAATATTAAAGGGAAGATGATTAACACACAATGTTTCTTGGCTTGTCATATAATTACTTTTTTTTGGCCCCCAATAATATATTTGAGGCTGCGTTTTGGTTTTTAGTTGTGGAGCTTCCCTTTAGCTCAAAAAAGCATCGAGGATAAATGTCCACTGCATTGGCATTAGACACCATCAAAGAGGAATTCACCAAAATCAGTAGAGGACATGGGAGCATTTAGTACAATGAATGGATAACGCTAGAGAAACATCGGGGCACCATAATTTCTTGTGTATTTATATTCACTTAAATTAACTAGTCACAAAAGCTACATTTTTTCTGAATATTTTCATGTATACATAATAATAAAAACACAATTTTAGACTAATTAATAAAACTAATAATTATCTGATAGTCATAATTTATAATTAAATAGTATAATATGATTAATATTATTGAACAAAACTATCAGGTCTCACTGTGAGGGACATTGTGACAATATATGTACACTTCTCATTATATTAGACAATCATCTCTTAGAGTGTGATATCCATCCAATGAAATTTACTCCGAAAGGCCATTGGGGGATTGAAATTTTTTCTTTTAGTGGAAAAGTGATGATATATTTTCTATTTTCTTAGGCCTTAGTTTTCTACTTCCCTAAGGTTTTGACACTAAGCACCTTCATTGAACCAAGTGAAGTACTCATCTTGGAAAGTTGAATCATTTTGTCTCCACAATCCAATATGATGTTGGATCAATATCACGATCCTAAAAACATAGGTCATAATAGCGAGGAACTTTTAATGTGGGAAAAAGAATATCCAAATTTAAGGAACATGACTCTTTTAGAACAAGCAATAAGGATATTTTTTACACTTATCTTTTTTTTTCCATTCGTTTTCACAAGTTATCTACTGTGTGATATTTTTAACATGTAACTTAGTTGGTATGATTGTGACAAATGTTTTTTTGAAGGTTGAATACTATGTTCCTCAGGTGTTATTTTCTATGGTAACATTTTATTTGTTTTGCTTATACAGGTCATCTAGCTGCATTGTGGCCACTGTCGAATGTTGAGGTATATGTTGAATAAATCTTTTATATTCTACTTTATTTTATATTGAAGTATTCATCGTCTTTCATGTCTTATACTCTACATTGTATCTTATTTCATTTTCAAGAGAGGAACTCAATATTGATGGTCGGAAGCAGCAATTGAAGAAAGAGGAGAACAATAACATTGGAGCGACAAATGCAAAATGAGAGAGAGAAGGGAATCTGTCTAGTGATACCCTTAGAGCCAATATCTTGCATAAGACAGACTCATAGATACTAATGGTCAAGCCTTCAGAGTTGATGGATTCACTTGCAATTCTTTGGCAACACAGTGATAATGTTTTAAAATGATAAAACAATATTTCATGTCGAAATTGTAGTCCAATCGATATTATGTTGGAAACTCATATTGTAATACTTGATATTTTATATAATAAAATTTATATGGTTGAAATTATTTTTATTTACACTTGATATTATTTTGTCTTGTAATTAACATACGCAACTTTGCATTATCATATTAGATAAACATGCACATTGTATGACATTTTTTTAAAATTTAGTCGCAAAATCATACTAATTAATTTATGTTGATTAATAATATACACATAAAATCAATATAAAACTACTAGATTAATAGTTTATATTAATTAATGATGAACACAAATAAAATGAGTATATGATTGAATTAGTCATTCATAATTATTATCAATGAACTAAATGAAATGAATAGAAACACTCAATTAGTTGTTTATGTAATGAATATGAAGATACCAAGAAAAGATAAATGACTACTACAAATGCTAATTTTTTTATTAAAATTATAACTAAATTTTGCATATATACGACTATTAGTAGCTAATTTACAGTATCTTATAACACGAGTAAATTTTAATCATATTTCTTTGGTCATTAATTGGTTTTAAATGATGACTAAAATTTGCATATATATGACTAGTAATAGCCAATTTATAGTGTCTTATAACATGGCCAACATTTTGGTAATCTTTATTTGGTCATTAATTGGTTGTCTCAACGATTAATATATTAATATACTTTGTTGTCAATTTGGTCATTAATTGCGACAATTAATGACTAAACCAATGAAAAATTAATCACCAAATTTATGACTAAATATACTACTAGATGGTAAAATTGAGGAAACAAATTAATAATAAGTTAAAAATGAGTAAAAGTTGGTCACATTATAAGATACTGTAAATTAGCTACTATTGCTCACCGACTGAAAAATGGTCATTTATATGCAAAGTTTAGTTGTTTTTTTACTAATTAATTGATCATTTTTTACTACTAATACTAATTGATCGATTGTTTTTAAATATATGTCGAAGTATTCATGGCCAACAAGGATTTGGAAGTATTGTTAAAAATAGAAAACAGGAAATCATATGACATAACCAATTTATATGTGAAGTACTTTTGAGTACAAAATGATTATTTTCTTGGCTTAAGACAAAGGTAAGGTTGTTATGAGACTCAAATACGACATTGAAGTCCATACTAGACTAAATATCATAGTCAATAGTTTTCTTTATGATTAACCAAAGGTCATATTTCGTTGTTATTAAAACCTTGTCTATTAGACAGATTCAATCCCCAAACTCAAAGTTATTGGTTTTGTAAAGTTGTATTATGTATTGATGTTATCATTTGCGGAAAATTTCTTGAAACCATAAGATACATGAAAAGGATAGCTAGGTAAAATAACTTGAATGCTTTGACATAAAAAAGAAAAATTCAATTATGCTCTGGTTGGAAAATTCGAATAGGTCCATGAATTCCTTATTCTCTAATCAATAAACCAAACATGGTTTGATTGGACTTTCCTAAAGGTAATATGAATAATTGAAGGAATTTTTGGCATAATACTAACATCATTGAAAACATGTGGATAAAATATATTCCTTGTAGGTGATGCTATGGACATTGGTATGGTGTACAAGTTGTATAGGTGGTACTATGTACAGGAGGTACATATGGTATCGGTATGGATGCATGTAGTACATAATGATATATGACATCTATAGTCATGTGTGTGAAATACACACTTTGTGTAGGGGCACATGGTTGAAGAGAAGACACTCGAGATGACCAGTGGTGGAAACCCATCCGGAATACAAAAGAAAGGCAAAGGTGAGAACTAAGAATTGGTATTGGGAATTAATGATAAGTATCAATATTTTGTTTCAGTCTTATTATAAATATGACATATGATCCTAATTTGTGATGCTTACATATGGGTTCTGATTTTGATGGTTATGTGTGAGCTAACATGATATGATATTTGATACATGTTAATTCGTCAAATCATCTACTTTGACTTGTTGTGGCTAATGCGGGGAAAATACAGGAAACAGTTGCTTAGAAAGAACACAACTACATTGGAGGAACATACATTTTTCTTATTATTCGAATAAGATGGAACTGAAGAATCACAGCTAAAGGGTGGGCAACATTAACTTGTAGTTACTCATGTAGCAAACAAAAATTGAGTTTCTGCATTCAAAATTGTCTCACAAAATTTATTAAAACAAATATACATGTAATAATGGAAGGAGAATGCTGGTAGATTTTCTTTGTAACCAATGTATCAGAAGATTGATTCAAGCGGTAAGGCCATGGGAAACTAAAAATTCAAAAAAAATTACCTGTGAACGAGGAAATAAATTATAAGTGTAGTAATGCACTGAGGATGGTGTTAATTTAAGGGGGAAAGTATCTAACACCCCTCCATTGTATATAACACTCTATTGACCTAAGCTAAGAAAATCTAGGGTTTCTTTGTAACAATGAAATTAAATACATTATTATTAAATGAAATAATTTAATCACTTGGAAAAGTAAGAAACCAAGGGATAATATCCTTGCCAAATCCCATTGTTGAATGGGAATGGATCATTCTTTCATGCTAATACTTCTAGATCCAAATCTAGATAAGATTAATGGATTTGGAGATAAATAACCATTAAGATACTTCACTGAAGAAATGTGCTAAGTTAAGAAAAAGAGTAAGAACATTGCAGAAAATAAAGGCAAGAATTTATGAGGAAAGGCATCACAAGAGATACATGCAAGCTCTTCTAGGAAAAGCCTAGACAAAAAAAAATATCCATAAAAGTGGGACACCGCTAATGTAAACCATATCATGAAAGAGAGTATTAAATACCCATGGAAGAGATCAATGGAGGCAGTTGATCCATGGAAAGAACTCTCGGCTTGGGGGTGAAATGACGGAAGTTAATTCTAGGTTGGTTGGTGGCGCTTGATTTTCCAAGTGACATTATTTCAATTTCTCTTGTCATATTACATTGCATGGGACATACTGTATGTTGTTCCTTACCTCATATATTGTCAAAATCTCTCATCATATATGTATATTTGCATGTGTGATCTTTGTGTAGGATGATTATTGAATAAGGATGCATGAGACAACTAGGTATGATGATTAATTAGGTTTTTAAGTATTCCAACATATAGCAAGTGGTTTAGGTTATTCATGCTAGGCCTTTTGTACCATGAATTGCATTGACTAAAGGCCCTCTTAACTATTTATTCACTATAATTCACATTGCATAAGATATATGCCTGTGATACTTTCGTCTATGATGGTAGGACTATGAACATGTTATATGGAAAAGCTAACTACAGTGCGTTGATGACATTGTCTCCATTAATGCTTGTATTGAATCCTAACGGGAAGGGAAACTCGAACGCAAGATCTTGAATGATCATGATCACTTCCTTCCTCTACGATGTCATATAGATAATTGGATATGTTAACATGGCTTATGAGACGACAATATATAGACACATGTGACAACTATTGCATACAATCCAAGATAGGTTTAGTGAAGGAACATAATATGTGGATTTTAATATTATCTAAAGGAGGTATATGCCAATAGTATGTGGTTTTTAATATGGTTTCAAGGATATATATTTATATCTATCTATCTATATATATATATATATATATATATTATTATATAATTATATATATAAGATATAGAATATTATATTCTATTTTCATCCCACGAAATATATCATAATGACTTACTCTTTTTATGTAAGACCAATGTAAATACTAAGCACAAAACAACACATTCCTTTGAAATAGTACCAACAACTTTTCTCTCTATGTAGATAAACAACTATTCTCTTTAAGAAAACTAACACAATGGTTTTTGTTTTGTTAACCTCTATACTTCTTGTTTTCCAAAAGAAATGACAATAATTTTTATTTCCATACATCCAAGAACACATATTTCTTTCTAAAGAAATCTACCCCAAATAGTTTTTTCTATCCATGAATGAATAAGTACATATTTCATGTGGTGTTTTCAAGAAAAAAACATGGTTCAGATGAATTCCTGGTTTATTTTCAACAAATTACTCTAGTTAACTTTTCTATGTTCACAACCCACAAAGCTCCTTTCAAGAACATGTTATCACAATTTAGTTTTATGATAATTAATTCAGTGAAGTTGGCCTGAAGTAGTTATTTAAAATGTTCCACCAAAAAATTAAGAACGCTGACACATAATGTTTCAGCGCTGCTAAAAATTTTAAAACATTGCCACAGACAAATCAATTGGAAATTTTACTATATATTTCTTGTTTTAGTCATCGACTTTGGGCATGCTTTATGAATATTTGGACTTTCCAAAAATAAAAATATATTTTTGTTGGAATGGGTTCATTCAAAAAAACCTCTCTCAGTTGTTACACAAGTTTTATGGTTCAGAACATTCACATGAATCTTTGCAGCTAGTTTTCCAAATTTAAATATTAAATAATTTATTGTTTTAGTCATGAACTTTGGGTGCATTTTTAGAGAAGTTGAAAAAAAATTTCCAAATATGAAAGAATATTTTTTCTATAGCCGACTCATTTACAAAAAAAAAAAAAAAATTACACAACTATCACAGTTTTAGAGATACAAAGGCATATTTGGACCCTATTTTTTTTCAATAAATCATGCAAATATTTTCCAATATTAGTATAATTAAATTGTCTTATTTTTCCAATAATTCATACAACATTTTCAGTAAATCAAACCTATATATGTGTGGCATCTATTTATATGTCCCTCAATTAATAAGAAAAAGTTAATAGTAGTAAACAAGAAAGTTAAAAATAATAAATAAAAAGTTAAGAGTAATATAAACCTCAGGGATGAGTGAATGTTAAAAGTAATAAAATTCAATTCAATTCAATTTGTTATGTTTTTATTTTGTTATTAACTTGTGAACAAAATTTGTTACAATACCATAGCTTATCAATAACAAATGCCCAAAAACCCTGACTTATTTCACAAATAAAATATTTTATATCAATATGACAATATCCTTAATCATGGATATTCACCTAAACTTTATTATCGATATTATTAACTGGTAAATAGGCTTTGTTACCATTGTTACAATACTTTGGGCCAATACAATGGATTGTCAATACCACATGTCCAAAAAAACATAACTTATTTCACAATCAAAATATTTTGTAGAAATATGACAAGATTCTTAACTATGGATATTCAGGCCCACATTATCGCAGATATTATTAACTTGTAAATAGGATTTGTTACAATACCATGGGCTAATACCATGGTTTATCAATCCCACATGCCGAAAAAACATAACGTATTTCACAGTCAAATATTTTATAATAATATGATAAGATTCTTTACCATGGATGTTCACCCCCACTTTATCTTTGATATTATTAACTTGTAAATAGGATTCGTTAAAAAACCATGGGCCAATACCATGTCTTATCAATACCACATGCCCAAAAAAAAAATATTTCACAGTGAAAATATTTTATAACAATATGACAAGATTCTTAACCTTGGGTATTCTCAAAACTTTGTCATTTATATTATGAACTTGTGAATAGGATTTGTTACAATACCATGGGTGTTATAGAAGTTTTTGGGCACTTCAACCCCAATCACAAATGCCCATAAACTAAGGGCTCTTAAGTCCCTAAAAATGTTGCTTCACTGCCTAAATGAACAAGGTCAACTGATTACATCATCAGAAGTTCTCCACTGAAAACTGCTCATAAATGGTCAAAACTGGACCATACTGAAAGCTCAATGCAGAGGGTGTGATGCATATCACCTTCCCAATGTACAAAGTGCGATGCATACTATTTTGCTCCTCTGTAGGATGCGATGGTCGGGAATGGACAAATGGGAGGGACCAAAATGCGAGGTGAAAGATCATGGAATCTTCCAGAAGCTTCCCCTCTCACACTTGCCACTCCATTTTCGACCAAGAATGAGTAAGAGATCATCATTCTCCAAGTGGAAGCAGGAACTATCAGAGAGAAGAAACTAATCAAGATCCCAAAAGATGACTCACCTCTCTGTAATCATCTATATATGGATCCCTCATCACAAAGATCTAGAGGCTGGAATTTTGTAACTTATAGAGAAGTGCTGTTGGTATTTTGGTGTACATTCACAGTGTTGGATGATTTAGCTTTGCTTGAGGTGAAGAAGGGCTTCTTAGCTGGAGGATGATGCTGGGTCAAAGCACATGGTTGTAATCTTCTTGCTACTTTTCATCTGAATAAAGCTATTCTTGTTTCCTTCCATATTCTTTTGTACTTGTTTATATATGCTTGTATATGGTTAATGAACATCTGATCCTGCATTGTTTATGAATTTAGATCCTTGTTTCTTGCATAGTAGTATGTTGCTGTGATTCCATAGGTCCTTTTGAAGCTGAGCAAACAAAGAGGAAGCGGAAAAACTCTATCAAGGAGGAGAGGAAATCGAGCGCAAGACTCAGGTTGGCCCTCTTGGTTCTCCTCTCATCTGTTTTCATAAAAGGAATCAATAGTAGACTTTGATTGTTTGTTTCTAAGATAGCCACCCATCTTAGTGGGAATAGCAGCATCCGAGTGGACACTATTCTCGTGTAACAACAAGCTAATTAAACTAGTTGCTACAGGTTAAGTATGGAATAAATTCCCGTAGGTGAAAATATTAGATTCGTGAACAAATGGAGAAGAATATTAATAGTCAGACACATGTGATTTGCCAGCATAACCTCATTCATGTAACTCAAAAACGGTTTGGAAACATTCATTACCATGAAGGAGTTACAGTCAGGGGGCACAATCTTAAGTACTGCATTAGGGCCAAATTCGTCGTTTGTCTATTTTCAGCCACAACCACAATTTGGATAAACATATTGTGCTAAAAAAGTGAACAGTTTGTTACACACAAAAGGACCCAACTCAGTTAATCCGAGATCCACCTAGAAATCATTCTCGAAAGATATCATGCAACTTATAATAGTTTTGATGTTTAAACTGTTTACTTTGAATAGTCAATTAGTTAAAGTTTAGTCTTCCATCGATTGTCCTTTTAAGGCCTGATGCATTTTGTAATTGAAAAGAAAAAGGAAAGAAAGGTGTGAACAAGAGACAAAGGATTGGTGTGATTAAGTTTTACCTTAACAGAACTGAAGGAATGTATGTAACTGAACTTACGATTTGAATCTTAATACAGTTTGACTATGCCATGAATCCTCTGTAACTACTATGGTTTTGTTCAATATTTAGGCATTATTTAGTTTAAACTTGCTCCAGGAGTGGTAAGGGCCCACCACCACTAGAGACAAGTTCCTTCAATTGCTTAAGTTTTAGAATTTATATTTTGGATTGGTTTTCGAATTATAAATTTGGATACATAGTGTGAATTGTGTCTTATATTTGGAGCTCTGTGTCTATGATATGAAAGTCAAATACTGTCTCTTTTATGTGGTAAGAGTTATTGAGATCTTGTTGAAGGTTTTTATCTTGAACATGAATAAATATCAATCGATTGAAACCACTTGTAGAGAATACCCAAGATTAATCATATATGCTTAGAATGAGAGGATTACTAGTATGTTTCGTGTTGTAATCTAATTGATGAAGTAATTTGATGAGAACACGATTTAGTTAAGGACTATTTGAATTTTTGGCTATCACCATTGAGAACAGAACTCATGATTCCTTTTTGATACTGCCAGTGTATGAGTGTGAGTGGTGTGAGGTTTTCCAAGTCGATTGAAATGGTTTTTATCCAAGGTTTAGTTCAACAACTAGAATTTTTTCATTAGAGTTTCCTCGCTTTCCATTGCATAATTATCTCTATACATAAGCAAGCCTGGGATGAGTTTATTGTGCAAGTAGAAACCTTGGCTTGGTTTCAATTGGTTAAATTTCCATTTACCTTTTAGTTTTGCAAGTAGAATTAGTTTGATTGATTTAGTTTCCATTTTCTTTTGAGTTTTGATAAATACAAATCCTAGTTTTATTGATTCACCTTTTGAGTTTGACAATAGAGATATTAGTTTGATTTTCGAATGATTTAGTTCCCATTTACCTCTAAGTTTTAATCATGAATTTCTTGAGTACAAAACTAAGCTTGTGTTGAATGATTCAATTAGATTAGGTTAGAGGTTTCGTGAAGGTTTAAGTATTTAGATTTTGGATTAAGTATATACTTTTGATGTTTTTAAAGTGTGAATGGTTTGAATTATTTATGAATTGATTATAAAACAAAGCATTTATAACCCGTGACTAGGCTTGGATTGATTGTATAATCGTCATTGTTTACTTATACAGAGTCATTTCGTACTTAAATAGGTCCTGTAATATCATGTTTATATGAATGACCAATGATAATATGATGACATGTTGATGGTTGTGGCTTAGTTATGAGATCCATTAGAGTTGAAGCATGGTTGAATTGAGAGTTGTAGCTTAATGCTTTTCATGGAATAGACTTTCTAAGTTTATTTGTTGTAGTTTTAAATTAGAATAAACTTTCATCCTTTAAATTTGAGTGTGTCGACATAGCTAGTGAAGGAACATCAATTTGGAGGCTTGTTACTTAGTTTCTTTTGAGTGTCCACATATTTGAATGTTTGTCTATTTGTTTCATCACCCGAGATTTAGCTTAGCAATTAGATCTCTGTTCAATTAGAAGCTTTCTTTCTTTTCATAGCATAATCATTTATTTGTAAGAGCAAGTCTGAGTGTCAATTTGATTGCGCATGTAGAGATATTAGTTTAATGTAGATTGATTTGACTTTCATTCACTTTTGAGTTTCGATTATGATTTTCCTAATTATGAAGAGTGAGCTTTCTTTCGAATGATTTATTTCATTTAGATTAGGAGTATCAATTGAAGGTATTTTATAGATTAAGTTACAATAAGTTTCTTTTAATAGGATCTTTCAAGTTAGAATTTCTATCATAGGTGCTCTTTTCGAGCAAGTGTATGATGTGTTGTTTTAAAGAATTATTTAACAGCAAGTGAGTAGCGTTATTTTGTAAGTAGTGATCAAAAGTTCTTTTTATGGTAGTGATTGGTGTTGTTTGATAGCAGTAAAACCATAAATTGATTTTGAGTCCTAGATTTATAATCTAATGTTGGAATTATAACACATATAATTTTCCCAACATATTTGGCGCCATTGGCGGCGAGGTGAAAAAGGGATTAGAGCATAGTTTCTTTCACAAGTTTTTTGTGTGATCTTAGTTGCAGGGGAACTAGAGGGTGGAGATGACAATAATACATGAGTGAAGATCCACACATCCTCTTTGTTTTGGGGTCATTACGAAGTCTAGCTGTCCAAATAAACGAGGATTTCAAGTTTGGTGAGTTTTATTGCAATTAGTAGTTTTAATTCATTTGGATTAAAAATTCAAGCTCTTTCAAGATAAAACATTTTTGGGGTGATATGAGAACCCCTTTGCACTAATCCATGGTGCGAGACAAGGATCATCAACCAACAGGACAAATTCAAGAATGATTGAGAAACTTGAAGAATGTCCCTTGAAGCACTTTCTCAAATCCTAGAAGTAGGTGGGGTATTTGCTTCTCAAGGAGAGTTATTCCTGACCACATTTAGGAAATTATCTTTCTCTCCACAACCAGAAAAGGATTTGGAAGTCACCCTTGATTCCTCTTTCCTATCTACCAAGTAGATTTATCAATCATATACCAAATACGATGAGGAGAATCATGTTGAACCTGAGATCTAGGAACTCTCACCATGCCCAATAGCAAGCCTTGTATGCATTATGGCGACCAATTATCCAAGTTTCCTAGAATGATCAAGGAGGGATTTCAGAGTGGTTCAAATGAAGAAATGGGCCAGTATCACCAGGATTACATTGAGCATTGGTTCCAGATCACAATCTAGTAAAAGTACCACTCTCATCTTCAAGTACTCTTTGTATCACATCTTCCAAAACTATTGATTTTTCATGCTCATGTATATTCTAAATTTTATATGTTAAACTTGAGAATGAATATGTCCTTGTACCTAATATGCACATGGCTTCATTGGAAGTTCTATTTCACTTGAAGGAGGACACATTTTCTCCAGTATAGTAGGAAAGTTTGTATTGTAAATAAATAAATGAAAATAGTAAAGAGAAAAATAAGTCTTTTTGTGAAAACCAACTTGTTTGTCGCAACTGTGCAGGGACTTTGCGTGAAAGCCAGGTAATTGGCGGGAAAGGTTCCCAATAAAGCTTGTAAATTTGTATTATTTCTTCAAATAATGTATCTTTAAATCATTATGTCTTGAACTCGTGTTGGTATGTGGGATCCCTTAAGGCCCACCTACCAACAAGCCTTGTTGCATCATCAACAATAAATTATCTACGACCAAGGTTAGGGTTAGATAAGGTAGTTGGGAGCCTGCATGCCTTAATGACAGGTATCCTTGTCATCTAATAAGGGAATACATCAATGTTTCTTGGTGGATGAATTTTGCAGTCCATTCGACTTCAACAAATCCATTCATGGCTAGTAGAATGTACTTAGTGCCTTGATTCCAATTGACATCAAAGGTGAGATATCTCACATTGGTTAACACCATCCTCAATGGTCGTTATGTTTGACATCAAAACCATTTATTCACATATGCACGATTGCAAATGGGTGTGTAGCAATTGAAGACTATATGGTTTTGAGATCTCAACACATATTTGTAGCTGTTTGGATTTTTGTATCAACATTTCCATTTTCATTTGCAGCAGCAGTCACCTTTTCTCAGTTGTTTGGGGACATACAACTCCTCAAGCATGGGGGAGAAGGGGACTTTCAATTCATCCTTCAGTTCTGCAGTTCATCCTTCATCTTCTCTCAATAGATTCAAATCATCTTCCATTGCAGCTCTTCTTCAACAGAACATATTATCAGTTCCATCAGCTCCATCCAGTCCATCCTCCACTTCATCTTCTAGCATCAAGCACATCAAAAACAAAGGTAAAGCTTGAGGTAAATTTGGCTTAAGATTCTCTAATTCATTAGAAGGTTCAGGAAACTTAATGATTCACCACTTCTCATTCCATGAATTTCATCTTTCATAAACCATTTCTTTTCCTTTCATTCATTACATGTATACTTTGATTACAGGACCATGTTAAAAGAAAAATCCTTACTGCCATGAAATGATAAAGGAAGCCACCTATAAGCATTAACCTTGTGATGACAGAGTATCCAAGCACCCATTCACCATCTCCATCACCACCTCATTTTCATCCATAATCTCTCCCTCCTCCATCCCTTTCTTGTCCTCAATTTGTATTGCTATGAAATTAGTATGATAAGCATTTTGCCCCACAAGAACCAAAACCTCCAAATATTCAAGTAGTGCTGCTCCACAAGAACCAACCCCTCCAAATATTCAAACAATGTTTCTCCACAAGAACCAACATTTGCGAAACAATGTTAAGAATATGTTAATGAGAATGATAGTTGTTTGCATGATGACATGAAAATCCTCAGGCATGGGGGGGATGTTGGGCCTCAAAGATACCCAACTTTCCACTATATATTACTACTATTCATAACATAAATTCCTATATGTTTACACTCATTCCATACAAAATTCCTCAACTTGTCGCCAAATAAGATCTTCTATGAATATCATTAGTTTTCTTAGATTTCTATGATTAGAGATGATTTTTTCATGATTTACTAATGACGGTTTTTCGCTAAGTTCATTTTCCATAGGGCTCCATTGCCAAAATTATTCACAAGCCAATTAAACTAGTTGCTATAGGTTGAGTACGTAATAAATTCCCGCAGGTGAAAATATCAAATTTTTGAGCAAATGGAGAAGAATATTAAGGTTCTGACACATGGGTTTGTTCAGAGTAACCTCATTCATGTAACCCATAAATGGTTTTGAAAAATTCATTACCATGAAGGTGTTACGTTCAGGGGAATATTATAGCACAATCTTAAGCATAGAATTAGGGCCAAATTCGTGGTTTGTCTATTTTCAGCCACAATCATGATTTGGAAAAACCTCTTGTTCTAAAAAAGGGAATGGTTTGTTACACACAACAAGACCTAGCTCTGTTAATCTGAGAACCACCTAGAAATCATTCATGAAAGATATCATGCAGCTTATAATAGTTTTGATGTTTGAACGGTTTACTTTGAATAGCCAATTGGTTAAAGTTTAGCCTTCCATCAGTTGTCCTTTTAAGGCCCGATGTGTTTTGTAATTGAAAAGAAAAAGGAAAGAAAGGTGTGAACAAGAGATAAAGGATTGGTGTGATTAAGTTTTATCTTAACAGAACTGAAGGAATGTATGTAAGTGAACTTATGGTTTGAATCTTAATACAATTTGACTTTGCCATGCATTCTTTGTAAGTGCTATGGTTTTGTTCAATATTTAGGAAATGATTTAGTTTAAACTTTCTCGAGGAGTGGCATGGGCCCACCACCACCTCGAGACAAGTTGCTTCATTTTCTTAAGTTTAAGAATTTATATTGTGGATTGGTTTTCAAATTATAAATATGGATTCATAGTGTGAATTGTGTCTCATATTTGGAGCTTTGTGTATATGATATGAAAGTCAAATACTGTCTCTTATGTGTGTTAAGAGTTATTGGGATCTCGTTGAAGGTTTTTATCTTGAACATGAATAAATATCAATCGATTGAAACCACTTGTAGAGAATACCCAAGATTAATCGTATATGCTGAGAATGAGAGGATTAATACTATGTTTTGGGCTGTAATCTATTTGATGAAGTAATTTGATGAGAACATGATTTAGTTAAGGACTATTTGAATGTTCGACTGTCATTGTCGAGAAAATAACTTGTGATTCCTTTTTGATACCACCAGTGTATGAGTGTGAGCGGTGTGAGGTTTGCCAAGTTGATTGAAATGGTTTTTATCCAAGGTTTAGTTCAACAACCTGAATTATTTCATTAGAGGTTTCCTTGCTTTCCATTGCATAATTATCTCTATACATAAGCAATCCTAAGCATGAGTTGATTGTGCAAGTAGAAACCTTGGCTTATTTTCGATTGGTTCAATTTCCCTTTACCTTTTAGTTTGGAAGTAGAATTAGTTTGATTGATTTAGTTTCCATTTTCTTTTGAGTTTTGATAAATATAAATCCTAGTTTTATTGATTCACGTTTTGAGTTTGACAATAAAGATCTTAGTTTGATTGTCGAATGATTTAGTTCCCATTTACCTTTGAGTTTTGAACATGAATTTCTTGGGTACAAAAATGATCTTGTGTTGAATGATTTATTTAGATTAGGTTATAGGTTCTGTGAAGGTTTAAGTATTTAGATTTTGGATTAAGTATATACTTTTGATGTTGTTAAAAGTGTGAATGGTTTGAAGTATTTATGAATTGATTTTAAAACGAAGCATTTATAACATGGGAATATTCTTGGATCGATTGTATAATCATCATTTTATACTTATACAGAGTCATTTTGTACTTAAACAGGTCCTGTAATATCATGTTTATATGAATGACCAACTATAATATGACGACATGTTAATGGCTTTAGCTTAGTTCTGAGATCCATTAGAGTTGAAGCATGGTTGGATTGAGAGTTATAGCTTAATGTTTTTCATGGAATATACTTTCTAAATTTATTTGCTGCAGTTTTAAATTAGAATAAACTTTCATCCTTTAAATTTGAGTGTGTCGACATAGCTAGTGAAGGAACATCAATTTGGAGGCTTGTTACTTAGTTTCTTTTGAGTGTCCACATATTTGAATGCTTGTCAGTTTGTTTCATCACCCGAGATTTAGCTTAGAAATTAGATCTCTTTTCAATTAGAAGCTTTCTTGATTTTCATAGCATAATCATTTCGTTGTAAGAGCAAGTCCGAGTGTGAATTCTATTGTGAAAGTAGAGATATCGATTTAATGTAGATTGATTTGGCTTTCATTTACTTTTGAGTTTTGATTATGAGTTTCCTGATCATTAGGGGAATTTTGAGGTCTAAAATGGGCCTCCCAAGGAAACTATAAAATAATAGTGGAAATAATAAAATAATATTAGATTACATCATCAAATTTTAGAGGAAAAAAAGAAAAAACTATTTTTTCAACTTGTATTTTCAACTTATCTCCTTATGGGTTTACTCAAATTTCAAGCAGAAACACTCCTTGGATGCATACTTTTATTCCTCATGCAAATAGTGCCCATGTTTCATACTTTCAATGGACCCTACTACACAAAAAATGAAAAATGCGTGAAAAATGTGATTATAATCACGTGTTTTCATGTATTTCCAATTTTTAGTGTAGCAGGGTCCATCAAAGGTATGCAACATGTGTAATCCTTGGATGAGGAATTAAATTTTGCATCCATCAATACTCCTACTTGAAATTTGAGTAAAACCTTAGGGAGATAAGTTGAAAATACTAGTTGAAAAAATAGTTTTATATTATATTATTTTTTAAACTTTTTACTATTTTACTCCAAAAATGGTGAACCATCCCGCATGGTTGACATCATCATCTTGAATCCTATTGGTTATTATAAAGTTTAATTTTGTTGTACATTTTTCTTAGGAGGCCATTTTAGACCTCAAAATTCCCCTAATGTATGATAGTGAACTTTCTTTCGAATGATTTATTTCATTTAGATTAGGAGTCTCGAATTGAAGGTTTTTCATAGATTAAGTTGCAATGAGTTTCTTTTAATAAGATCTTTCAAGTTAGAATTTCTATCATAGGTGTTCTTTTCGAGAAAGTGTATGGTGTGTTATTTTAAATAATTTATTTTATAGCGAGTAGTGTTCATTTGTAAGTAGTGATCATAAGTTCTTTTATAGCAGTAAAACAATAAATTGAATTCATACTCTAATTTAGGTTAGATACTATGATCCTACATTACCTGTGCTTGTGACTCGAAGATTACGAGTCCGAGATTGATAATTTAATGTTGGAATTATAGAACATATAATTTCCCCAACATTTTTGGCATCGTTGCCGGGGAGGTGCAAAATGGATTATAGCATAGTTTCTTTCCCAAGTTTTTTTGTGTGATCTTAGCTATAGGGAAACTAGAGGGTAGAGATGATAGTAAGATGTGAGTGAAGAGCCATGCACCCACTTTGGTTTGGGGTCACTCCATAGTCTAGCTGTCCAAATAAGTGAGGATTTCAAGCTTGGTGAGTTTTGTTGCAATTAGTAGTTTTAATTCATTTAGATTAAAAATTCAAGCTCTTTCAAGATAAAACATTTTTGGTGTGCTGTGAGAACCCCTTTGTACTAATCCATCTTGCGAGATAGGGATCATCAATCAGTAAGAGAAATTCAAGAATGATTGAGAAGCTTGAAGAATGTCCCTTGAAGCACTTTCTCAAATCGTAGTAGTAGCTGGGGTATTTGCTTCTCAAGAAGAGTTCATCCTAACTACATTCAGAAAATTATCTATCTCTCCATAGCCGAAAAAGGGTTTGGAAGTATCCCTTGATTCCTCTTGCCTATCTACCAAGGAGTTTGAGAAATCATATACGAAATCTGATGAGGAACATCCTGCTGAACCTAAGATTGAGGAAATCTCACCATGCCCAACAATAAGTCTTGTATGCATTCTGGAGATCAATTATCCAAGTTTGCCTGGCATGACCGAGGAGGGATTTCAGAGTGGTTCAAATGAAGAAATGGGCCAATACCACCAGGATTACATCGAGCATTGGTTCCAGATCACAATCCAGTCAAAGTACCACTCTCATCTTCAAATAATCTTTGTATCACATCTCCAAAACTTCTGAATTTTCATGCTCATGTATATTCTAAATTTTATATGTTAAATCTAAGCATGAATATGTCCTTGTACCTGATCCACACATGGCTTCATTGGAAGTTCTATTTCACTTGAAGGAGGAAATATTTTATCCGGTATAGTAGGAAAGTTAGTATTGTAAATAAATAAATGAAAATAATAAAGAGAAAAATAAGTCGTTTTGTGAAAACCAACTTGTCTACTGCAACTAGGCAGGGAATTTGCTTGAAAACTAGGTCACTGGCGGGAAAGGTTGCCAATAAAGCTTGTAAATTTGTATGGTTTCTTCAAATCATGTATCTTTTAATTCATTATGTCTTGTACTTGTGTTGGTTGATGTGGATCCCTTAAGGCTCACATGCCAACAAGCCTTGTCCCATCGACATCAACAAATTATTTGGGACCAAGGTTAGAGTTAGATAAGGTACCTGGGAGCCTGCATGCCTTAATGGTAGGTATTGTTATCATCTACTAAGGGAATATGTAAATGTTTCTCGGTGGATGAATTCTGCAGTCCATTCGACTTCGACAAATCCATTCATGGCTAGTAGAATGTACCTAGTGCCTTGATTCCCATTGACATCAAAGGTGGGATATCTCGGATTGGTTAACGACATCCTCAATGTTTGGTAATATAATGATTCTTTCTTATGTTTGACATTGACACCATTTATTCACATATGCAAGATTGCACATGGGTGTGTATTGGTTGAAGACTATATGGTTTTTTGATCTCAACACATATTTGGAGCAGTTTGGATTTTTGTATCAACATTTCCATTTTCATTTGTAGTAGTGGTCACCTTTTCTTAGTTGTTTGGGGACATAAAAATCCTCAGGCATGGGGGAGAAGGGGAATTTTAGTTCATCCTTCAGTTCTTCAATTCATCCTTCAGCTCTTCAGCTCATCTTTCATCTTTCTTCAACAAATTAAAATTATCTTCCATTGTAGCGCTTCTTCAACAAAACATATTATTAGTTCCATCAACTCCATCCAATACATCCTCCACTTCATATTGAAACATCGAGCACATAAAAAAAAAAGGTAAAACTTGAGGCAAATTTGGCTTAAGATTCTCTAATTTAGTAGAAGGTTTAGGAAACTTAATTATTCACCACTTCTCATTCCATGCATTTCATCTTTCACAAACCATTCATTTTCCTTCCATTCATTATGCATATACTATGATTACAAGACCATGTTAAAAGAAAAATCCTTATGGTGCATTAATAAATGCAGTCTCTATAATGTCTTCTTCAAGCATTCTATTCACGACAAAATGGGAAGAGGCTATGCCAACTTCGACAACAAGGAAAACATAGTGGCTCGCTTCTCAGTTATCAGAAGAAAATCAAATCAATCAGTTTAGATCTATTATTTAGGAGTCGGTGGTAGGATGAAGTCATCACTACCATGAAATGATAAAGGAAACCACCTATAAGCATTGACCTTATGATGACAGATTATGCAAGCGCCCATTCACCATCTCCATGACCTCCTCATTTTCATCCATCATCTCTCATTCATCCATCCCTTTCTTGTCCTCAATTTATATTGCTCTGAAATCAATATGATAAGATTTCTTACCCACAGGAACCAATACCTCTAAATATTCAAGTAGTGCTTCTCCACAAGAACCGGCACCTCCAAATATTCACACAATGTTGCTCCACAAGAACCAACATCTGCGAAACAATGTTAACAATATGTTAATGAGCAAGATATTTGTTTGCATGAGGAAATGGAAACCCTCAGGCATGGGGGGATGTTGGGCCTCAAATATGCCCAATTTTCCACTATATATTACCAGCATTCGTAACATAACTTCATATACGTTTACACTCATTCTTAACTATAATTCCTCAACTTGTCGCCAAATCACATCTTACACCTTGTGGTTGATTATCATTAGTTTTCTTAGATTTTCTATGATTAGAGATGATTTTGTCATGATTTAATAGTGAGGGTTTTTTGCTAAGTTCATTTGCCGTAGGGTTCCATTGCCAAAATTCTTCACAAGCCAATTAAACTAGTTGCTACAAGTTTAGTATGGAATAAATTCTTGTAGGTGAAAATATCAAATTTGTGAGAAAATGGAGAAGAATATTAAGGTTCCGACAAGTGGGTTTTGTTCAGAGTACCCTCATTCATGCAACCCATAATTGGTTTGGAAAGATTCATTACCATGAAAGAGTTACAGCCAGGGGAATATTTCAGCACAATCTTAAGTACGAAATCAAGGCCATATTCATGGTTTGTCTATTTGTAGCCACATCCATGATTTGGATAAACCTCTTGTGCTAAAAAAGGAGACAATTTGTTACACACAATAGGACCCAACACAGTTAATCTGAGTTACACCTAGAAATCATTAACGAAAGATATCATTGTAGAATTGAGGCTTCTGTGATCCATCATAGTTATAAGAAGAGCTTCGGCGTAAATCACATGAAAAAGACTTTTGTCGACGCGTTTCGAACCCACTAGTGTGGTTCATCGTCAGGACAAGTTGAAGAAACAGATCTGGCCTAGCATGTTAAATAGACTGAGCAGAGACTCCAACAGCTACATAACGGCTATTTTTGACTCTAGGACCCAGGCCCACCTTATATTAATAAATTTAATA
>APFE031472427.1:278890-296507 GCA_000404065.3 Pinus taeda
AAACAAATAATAAATTTATAATAACCATTAATATTATTTTATTAATAACCTAATGTTATTTAATTAAATAAATTACTTAAGATACTATTCATTGTACCTAATTTTACTAATTTCTAGAAATAGAATATTATATTATTAATTTTAATATTATAAAAATAATAATAATATTAAATTTATTAATATAAGTTCTTCAAAAGAAATCATTCAAACAAATAATAAATTTATAATAACCATTAATATTATTTTATTAATAACCTAATGTTATTTAATTAAATAAATTACTTAAGATACTATTCATTGTACCTAATTTTACTAATTTCTAGAAATAGAATATTATATTATTAATTTTAATATTATAAAAATAATAATAATATTAAATTTATTAATATAAGGTGGGCCTGGGTCCTAGAGTCAAAAATAGCCGTTATGTAGCCGTTGGAGTCTCTGCTCAGTCTATTTAACATGCTAGGCCAGATCTGTTTCTTCAACTTGTCCTGACGATGAACCACACTAGTGGGTTCGAAACGCGTCGACAAAAGTCTTTTTCATGTGATTTACGCCGAAGCTCTTCTTATAAGAAAGATATCATGTAGCTTATAATAGTTTTTACTTTGAATAGTCAATTAGTTGAAGTTTAGTCTTCCATCAGTTGTCCTTTTAAGGTCTGATGTGTTAGGGTCTTATAATTTATAGGATCTCAAGGTAATTGAGTATTGTATCTCAGGAATCTTATTTTGTAAATACTTGTCAATCTACTAATGATTTCCAAATAAAAGAAAAATAATTAAAAAATGAGAAGAGGGTATAAATAAGTAAAAGTGAAAAACAAAAATATTGAAAAAAGAAGAAAAGATTGAACCCCACCAAAAGAAATAAAAGTCAAAAAGGAAAAATACTGAAAGTGTTGCAAGTCTAAATGCCACTACTCATAGATAGTTTTGCTTCATTACTGAAAAATAAAAGGTTGTGTGCAACTTGTTCAAAATGCCATAATCATTAGCTTTTCATTTAATCATTCAGAGTAATCATGATTAAATTCCTTTAAATTTTTGTAAATTAGACTACAGAATAAGACTTACCCAACAGTTTAATATGTGTAAATAACTAATTAGTTAGAAAATAACATTGATCCAACTGTTTAATCTAGATCAGTAGGAGAAATAAGGGATAGGTTAGATAGTTCTTTTTATTTTGTATAAAAGAAAATAATGTGGGTCTCCTAGTCTAAGTGCACCCTAGAGTGAAAAATAAAAAATGCTAGTTTAGCTAAGGGTAGGTACATAACATCATTTGTAAATATTTTCCTGTATCATTTTTTATCCAAAGTTTGATCATAGGCTAAAGAAGCAAATATGTGCATTATGAGAATACAATCTTTCATATGTTTTATATCCCCTTTATCCTAAGTCGGGAATGCAAAAATGTAAAAGCGCAAGCGGACAAAGTTCTTTTTATCGCTAATGGTTAAAATGTGTTTTGGTTAGCAGTGTTGGAATTTGATCCTGCACTTCATCCACGACCCCTATCCGCTTTCGGCCCCCCCCATCATCTTGCCTTTACTGCTTGGGGGGGGGGGGGGGTGGTCTGAAACGTTGTTTCACTTGCCAGGCCCCATCCCATACGTGTTTCCCTCTCGTGATTTTGCAGCCTCCCTCATCAAAATAATAAACCACCTGCTATCCCCTCTAGAAACCGCCTTTCCCTCATTCGCTCTACCGTGCCCCACCACGATTCCTCCACCACTCTTCATTTGCCACATTGCATAATCGTTAAGCCAATTAAATGTTTTCTCAGCCAAAATGACCGTTCTCCATTAAATTTTGATTCTCCCAGGTAACTGTTTGAAAGCTAATGGTCCTGAGCCATTCTCAACAGGCCTATTCTCAGTGTTTAAAATCCTCTCAACCTATCATTCTCATCCATTTTCACTCTTGTTTTTTTTGTTATTTCTAGTTCTGCACATCGATCTCTCTCAGAGAAATTCCATGGCTAGATCACGATATAAAACTGATAGTTCCCTTTCCTTTTCACCTAACAGTTCGTTATTCAACTGTGCTCGGTAATCTCCTTTGCAAATTCATCCTGTTCTTAGATTTTTTACAATCATGCCTCCAAAGACCAAGAATCAAGATGAGCCTCTTAATTATTCAATTCCCCCTTCTGTAGATTTAGATCATATACCTTTAGCTAATAGGGATTACAGGGTTAACAAAGCCCAATGTGACTATGGTTTTCTTGAGTTATATTGCTGGCTTGAAGATAAACACAGATAAACCGATGAAATTGGGCTTTGGGAGTCCAACCTCCCCCATTATATTTTCCCCTTGACATTCCAAGCCCCAAAATTTACCAGAAGGTGTCAAGCATGCTATGTCACTGCCGAAAGAGCCATTATTTCCCCTACAAGTGACATTCTCTTCACAATTACAACCTAATCCATTGACTAAATGATGCTGGCTACCTATATGGAAAATACTGCCCCTTTCTCCTTAGAAGCCCTCACCCAGCTTTATCAAAAGCTGGATTTTTCCACCAGAGCCAAATCTTTGAGATTTTCTTGCAAGAGAATGCCCAATTTCCTAAAAAGAATCCTCCATATCCTTCCTCCATTTTCCCGAATTAGGCCAAGCAAATTATATCCATGATTTCCTACATTTTAGGCTATTATTCTGATCAGTGGTTAGATGAGCCCATTTTATGATTCCTCTCCATATTTTCCATAGACAACAAGTCTTCCTTAGTGTTTAACTTCAGTCAATTCTTGGCTGATAGTACCCATGAACAGTTCATAAAATTTCCTACAAAACAAGTGTTCATTTACACCTCTATTTTGATTTATATGTCCCCCTATTATCAGGCAGACAAATTCAGTTTTTCATTGGAGAAGATTGATGATGCAGGGAACCAATAGCTAGTAATATTTTGGACCTCATTGGTATTGAGAGAACAACAATAATTCACTTATAATAAGTTCATCGAAGATTTTGTTCATCCAGTCATGAACATTATGAACAATGCAATACAACCTAGGATCAATGAGGAAATCAAGAGAATTTTGTACTTGACATATCAGGTAAAGACCGTGGATTTGTATTTATACCAAAATTATACAAAAAATAATGTGTATGGTTGTGAATTGGCACCCTATAAACTCCCCAAATACCTCCCAATGAGGATTTTTTTGCCTTGGAGTATATCAGACAGATGTTGAATTCAGATGACATCCACTTTGTAATTTCCAAGAAGAAGTCAGAGTTTAGAATAAAGACATAGGTGGGCCCATTTGTGTGCAACACAAGGAAAAAAGGTGAAGAGGAAGATAGAATGCTTAAAGAAATAAAGTTCAATTTGAGCTTTACATGGTCTTATGACCCCTGTGGCATTATTTCAAAGCTCAGAGTGGAGAACAAAAACATTCCTTACATTCATACTTCAAGGCCAAAAATAGAGCAGTATGCCAATTAACTGGAGTGGACAAAAAACACCTTACAAGAAGTTGAAGAATAGCTTGTTTCTACTTCTAGTTTGCAGAATCCCATTCCTCAGTAAGAATTAAGAAAAATATAAAGGGAGGAAGGATCATCATCAACAACTGGGAGTGAAGCCAAAGAATTCAAGATCGACTACAGGAAGAGAGAAAAGTTAACTCCTAGAGTAGAATTGGACAAAGAAACTAAAGAGCGAGTTGCCATCATTATCACAGATTCACCACCTGCAATTAGCAAATTCACAACATCTCCTACTGAACCTTCATCTTCACAAGGTTATAACAAATTGAGCTAGAATCACAAAATGTCCAAACAGAAAAAGAAAAGATGATTTTTGACAAGTACAGGGAGATTAAGCTTAGAAATGAGATGTTAAAAAATATCACCTATAACCAATTTTGGAAGCAGACCTCCAGCTCACAAAGTAGGTCGTTGTCAATCTTTGACATAGAGCTTGGAAAAATGTAGATGGCCTTTCTTGAGGCCCAGATTCCACAACCAAAATTAGCAGCAGACTACAAGAGCACTACTTTTGAATTCAGCACAAAGGACATACATCCCATTGATCAAATGGAGATGCACAAGGAAACTAGTGAAATGATATCCTCCACTTTGACTAACACTGCTATGTCACTATCAAAATTGGAGGTTTCTTTTGCAAAACTCTAGTCACAGTTGAAAATGGTGAAAGTGTCCTCCTTGGTAAAGGATAACAGAATCAAGTCTTTGTAATACTTGGTGATTAAAATAGGATATGATGCCAAAGATGTTAATGTTTCTAAGGAGATTATAAAAAAGAAGAACCTGAACATTTCAACATTGAGAAAGCAACTGAAGCTCCCAGCCACAGAGGATCCATTGACCAAGTACATGTTGAAGCCTTAGATTTCTGTTGCTCCAACATGGGGGATAACCACCCAGTCCGGACCTTAAGACAACTCCTTTTTCATTTAAAGTGGTGGCTCCGACTGGGGATAATGGGACTAGTTTCCCAATATGAGTTTTAAAATGAGAGTGGGTGGTTTATGAGTGATTTCAATAGAACAATGATAACTTGAATGACCTATTCTATCATGCAAATCTCTAGCTAACTTAATCTAATATAAACCTGGGTATTTATGTATAATATGCAATCTAAAAGATATCTGCTTGACATGTGATAATAAAGATCAATCACGCATAAAACAGAGATGATAACATGAAAGATAATTTATTTGACTAAATAGTTAGTCAAAGAAATGTATAAACTATATCGCATATATGATATAGAAATCATATATATATAATATATCTATGAAATAAATAATCTCAGTGGCATCATACAATAGTGCATTCTTTGCAAATGTTTTTGATAAAATTATGGACCCTTCTCTAAATGCATGAGAAGGGTATAAATACTATCTAGCTAATGTTCAAAAATAGATTATACAAAAATTTGAGGAGGTTTCCAACAACCTTCCTCCTAACTAGTTAACTAACTCTAAAAATGAACAGTGGCTTGATGAGCAGAGGCTATGATGATGATTTGCTGTCTACCAGCTTTTCCTTCAAATCACATATATCGACCATCAATTTGACTTGAGGAGGAGCCCCAAAATGTGTTCTCACCTGTCCTGCGAAAATCACATCTATTAGAGGTGGCAACATCTGTTGAGTTGAATGGAGGGAGCAGTTAAGGGTCATGATTTGACTGTGTGGCTTGACGAGGTATTGCCAATATGACTCCCAATCAATATTTGCCAATTTTGTAATTGCTTTCCTTTGAGTTTCTACTCTTTCCTTCCATCTATTATGCAAGTCATTCAAATCAGACAGTTCTTTCGGGTTGCCTTCTTTCACCAAGTTGGTGGCAAACAAAGTGTGGTTTACCGCCTTTATTATATTCTTTGACACCCCGCCCGCTCTTGCCACTACTATTTTGGCTTGTTTGATCCTTGCGTCCCAATTCATGAAAAGAATGTCCTTGTGTGTCTCTTCAATCTCAAGCAGATTGGATTTCCTCCCCTCTTCTATTTCTTGCCATTCAATGAACTCTGAGATTCCGGTGTTCAGAGAAGTATACTCAGTTCTCAGTTCAATTGTTTTATCCATTAGCTAGTTACTAGTGATCAGATAAGGAATGATATGTGACATCTTTTGGCAAAATTGTTCTTGCTACTTCAATAAGAGAGAATTAAGCTTTAACGCCTCTTTGATGAATTCCTTGACAGTGGGAACATCCTTGTATCTTTCCATGGCTTGCTGCAAGTCTTGGAGTTGAATATTTTTGGCTGATATGTCTACTTCATGGCTTATTTTCAACACCTCCATGCTTTGTTGCAATTGTTCCAACTGCTTAGTGGCCTGCCTGTTCACACTTTCCCTCTCTATTTCGAGATGCTGCTCAAGATGTACAATATTTTCTTCTTTTTATTTCAACAAAATATATATTTCAGTAGCTTTTTCCATGGTAGCAATTGCGTATGCTCCTGTAAATTGTAACAATCTAGTCAAGTTTTCAGCTGGGTTAGAATGGACCTCCTTCCAAACTATGTCCATTTTCTCATTCCCGCGTGAGAGTTTAGGTGTTTCAATCCTTCTCCTTTTCCTCTGTCTCCTTACTACAACCTTGTGTAGCAGGCCGTAGAACACGTCAAGAGGAGGGATTTCAGTCACCTTGAAGACAATTTCCGATGTGGGCAGAGCGGGGATGATTTTAGTCTGCTGAGATGTCGTCGCTTGCTCATACATCGGTTTAGAGTCTGTATTCTTCTAAACATGTATAAGAGTTTGATACTCTGTAGTTTCCTAGGGATCTATTGTTTTGGGAGTGTCTTGTAGTTTCTTATTGAATTGATCCCACTCCTACTCTAGGCTGCGGCTTTCGATATCCAAAACAATATCTTTGGGTGGGGTACTCTTACCCTGCTTTTTGGCTGATTTCCTGCTAGACTCTGTAGTAGTCTTGATGACTTGGGCCTTCTCTATGTTCAGTGATTTCCCTGTATCTACATGAGACTCTAAGCGAGAATCAGGTGCCTCACTATTGACAGTCACACTGGGAGTAGGCTTGTCCAAGATTTTCAACAAATGTAGTGGGATTACCTCGATTCTTTTGTTTTTGAACTCCTAAAAGCTCTCAAAATATCTAGGACTCATATTTGTCCTCAACCATTCAAATGATTGTTCAAAGGATTGAGTCGACTATAAAAGGTCTTCAAAATTGTTAGCCTCATGGTTATAAGGCTTGATCTTTACTAAAGTGGTGATTTTATATGCTATCTTTTCTAGATAAAATTTCCTTTTAGGAAAATTATGGAGCCTAAAACCTTCCAGGCTTATTGAATCCTTTATCGCATGATTAAAATTTTCTAAAGAAAAAGAACCGCACTTGGTAGGAAAGGATGGCCATAATAACTTCTTGCTTTCTTTGAGAACTTTGGCCAGGCCTTTTCTCACACTCTGGTGGGCTATTTGTCTTGCTAACAATTTATCAGAAACGTACAAACGGAGGAAATGTGGGTCTGCTATGTTACAAAACCCCTAATGTAGGTGAACCATTGTTCAACAAAATATTTGTCGACAGCTAGAAGCTCTGTATCGGCTTCTTGGGAAAACCTGGGGGCTTTCTTATTGAAAATTAATTGATGCAGTGGAAAAATAACAACATGACATATTTTGTAGAAATGGGGTATATAATGGGATTCCCAAATTCTCTTATGGTTGAGATGGATAGGGTAAAGGTCCTGCAAGGTGCATTTCCAACCCATGATTGGAAATTTAGTGCATAAATAAATTGCATCCAAAATGTAGGCGCTAAAATATAATGGAGGAAGGTTCACTAGAGAGGAGGATCTCTTATGACGATATCCAGTGATGATGGTGGCTAGGTTATCAGATAGGATGGTGGCCTAATTCGTGATGTGGGAATTAAAATAGGCATTAATAAGAGGAATCCATTCTATGGAAAACTTAACATTATTAGGTAACTCGTATAGTCTACATAACATAGCAGCTATATAGTTGTAGGGATTCGCCAAAGAGGCTATAGGATACATACCTGATTTATCAAATTTGAACTTGTTCTCCAGTACTCTCCAACCCTAAATCATCTTGAGGGGTTCTTCATTCATTTTTCCAAAGTTGGCCATGTATGCCTTATCATATATATCTTGAGGGTCAGGTCTATGGTACATTTGCTTCAGGTCCTCTGCTCTGAATGACCCCATGAGTTCCATTCTCAAATTCCTGAATTGCCTATCTTCAATGATGAGGGTTTCCACCACCCACCTAATCATATCAGTGTATGGGAGGATTTTAGCTCTCGCTCCTATCCTATGAAGGAAAGAATAGGCAACATCCTTGAATTGGAGTCTCGAAGGTCTTATTGAGTCAGTTGTTGCTCTTATGACAGTAATCTTGGGACGCTTGTCCTCAAACCTATTGTATATGACCTCCCAAGCTGTTTCTCCCTTGTTAACGTTGCAGACTGTACAATAGAATATAGGAGACACTTCTGTAAGCTCGGACTCTACAATGCTCATCTTTTTCTATTTCTGCATCACCTTCCACAATGACATATCTTTTGTAGCTTGCCTGAAATGGACGAGATATATTAGCGTAGACAATATTGGGCGATTAAGGCTAAAAGCTTTGAAAAAAGACTTTGAATCGTGGGAGGATTTCAAATGAGATACTCAGCATTAACTAGACATAACTTACAAAATCATTACCTCTCCTTGGACCACTAAATATTAATTACCCTATCAAACTGTTCATTATTATATTTAAAACAAAGTTACTTCCCATGCTTGCTGCTTGATTCGCATGTCACAGTTTTTAAAACAATGTTATATAGCGTTACCTGTTCATAATGCGAAATGCGATTGCGGAATACCGCAATATCACATTTTGCAAATCATTAGAAGATGACATTGTGGTAGGTCTTATTTACTTGCGACTCTTGCGAAATGCGATTGCAACTTCTTAAGGGGTTTTGATTGGTATGTTGCAACGAGAGGTTTGATCGCATATCACAATTTCTTTAAGGTGTTTATGATCATCACATGGAAAAATGTGATTTGCGATGGGGATCCTAAACTTGGGTCATTCTAAGAGTTTTTTAAGGCAATTTCTTAGAGTTAGGATTTATTTTTAATGACTGAAAAATTTAAAAAAGGTCCCCATTTATATGTATAACATTAACTATTACTATACATAAATGGGGGGTTGTTTCATAGTACAATAATTAGCGATTCACTTGGGAGAACCACTTATCTCTAATTGGTTTTCTGAAATTTCTAGAACTTTCAAAGTAATAAGATTTATAGGAATAATAATTACATGAGTTATAAGGTAAACAACATTTCTCTAGAATCATAATCACTTACCCAGTTTATTTATTCAACTGCTTTACCCTTTATAGTGATAAAAATACAAATGCCTTCACCATTCAATATTAAGATTTTAAAAAGATATAGCATGTGTCTTTCTTCATATTAGTTTTTTGGTTTTCTTACTCATTTATCATAGATAGAGCCTTTGCCACCAGCAGGCATTCATAGCCTCGACAGGGTTATCTTTTAACCAACAATGATTCATTGTCCCATCTAAAGCAATCTTCAAAATTCAAAACGATATTCAATTGCTTCCAATCTCATTTGGATCTTGTCTTTTTCTTTTTTGTTTCTTAAAAGACATTCCCTATGCTTGGTAACCTAATAATGAAAATGCCACTCATTGGTTGTAACTAAAATGAACAAGCTGGCTCTTGATGAGATCCCTTGTCATTTGATTGATTAGATCATTGGCTATTACCCTATTTTGGTATGCATTTTTGGTAATATCAGTTTAATTATTTCCCTTTATCATGGTAAACAAGCTCATAATGAGACTTATTATCTTCTAAGTATTTTATATTTTATAATTACACTCTGGAAAATGAAAATTTTATCAGATGGGGTGAATCATTGGCTCATTTAAGAGTTTTGGATGATAATGATAGAGTTTTAAGATACTGATTTGCAGAAAGTCCTTACTAGGTTAAAGATTCTTTTCTTGAATAATAACAACACATTTATACTTTGTAAAGGTAAGAGTTTGTTCATAGAATAGATATTTCAGCAAGATCAATTTTTTCCAAACATATCAAAATCACTCTAATACTCAAATGTCCTAATTATTTCTTTAACTTCTCCTACTTATAGAAGCGAAAAATAAAAAATATTATCAAAGATTTTATTTTGAAAAACTAAAAGTAAATACTACTTAACCTTTATTTTCCTAAGAATTTTAAAGGGGATATGCTACAAAATTAGTAGAGGTTATCTTCTAGGAAAAGTATTTCTTGAGAATTTTCACATTAACAGGCAAGGAATCTGTCCTTCCTGATAAGTCTTGTAAAAGAAATGTTGATTGACCAATTTTGTCAATGACTTGGAAAGGGCCAAGCCATAGTCTTTGGAACTTGGTATGTTTACCTTTTTCCTCGTGTGCTTTGTCCCATTTCAAAACCAGATCACCTACTTCAAAAGTTTTATGACTAGCATAGGTTGTATCAAAAGAGGCTTTGACTAATTGCTGATGATGGAAGTGGGTTGCTTTAGCCTTTTCTCGTTCTTCCTCGAGTTTAAGAATCTGGAATTGTCTTGCTTGCAGAGAGGAGGAAGGGTTTTCATTGATGAATTGCACTAGGGCGAGAGATGGAATTGTTATGCTTGTGGGGAGAACAAATTCTTTTCCATAAACTAAAGCAAAATGAGAAGAAATGATGGTGGCCTTCTGTGTAATTTTGTTTGCCCAAAGAGAAAATGTCAATACTTTTTGCCAATTCCTATGAATTTGGTCAATAGTCCTTTTGATGATTCTAATGAGGTTTTTGTTTGTTGATTCTGCTAGTCCATTATCTTGCGGATAATAGTTGGCTGAATACTTTAATTTAAAACCTCTCTTCAAAGAAAATTTTACCATTGTATCTCCAGAGAAATATAATGCATTGTCAAACATTAAAGCTGTGGGTAAGCCAAACCTAGTAATTATGTAATGATCGATGAAGTCCGTAATGATTTATGTATTAGCTATCATTAGGGGGATAACTTCCACCCATTTTGTAAACTAATCAGTAACTGTAAGGTTGTATTTGTGCTACTTGGAAGAGTTAGGAACAATCTCACCAATAATGTCTAATCCCCATTATTCGAATGGTTGTTGGATGTTTACTAGTTGCAAAGGGAATGCTTGCTTATTTTCTTTTCCAGCTGCAGTTTGACAGGTTTTACATTTTATTGCATATTCATGCGCATCCTTGAATAGTGTTGGCCAATAATAACTTGCATGGAGGATTTTGTGAGCTGTGATATTTCCTCCAAAATGTCCTCCAGTTGGTCTATCATGTAATTCCTGCATGACCTTTTTAGCTTCAGGTTTTCCTAGGCATCTTAACAATACCGAATCATAATTTTTTCTAAGCAATACATCATTGATTAATTCATATTTTCACTTCATTACCTTGTTCTTCTTCTGCTGATAGGTGGGAAGCTCCAGTCAACATCCTGTAAAAACCTTGGACCCTAGCAATTTTAGCTGGCCGTATTTCTACATCGTACTCTTGAAGCGTAGTACCCAAATTGGCTCTTTTCTCCCCTACTTCTCTTTGAATCAATAATTGCCTTACTCTAGGGTAAGGTACTACTATTTTTGTATGGGTTTTAAGAAGAAAAGGTCTGAAATGTTTTAAGGTTTTAAAAACAACAAAAGCCTGTTTCTCAACAACTGAATAATTTAATTCGACACCTTGCAAGTAGAGCTGAAAAAAGAGATGGGTGCCTCGATGTTTTGTTCATTCAACTGTGTTAAAACCACTGCATATGATGTTTCGAATAAAAAAGTGTAAAACACAAAAGGTTTGAGAAAGTCAGGGGTTATTAAAGAAGGAGCATTGATAATGGATTTTTTAATCAACTCAAATGATTCTCTTTCATCTTTACCCCACTTGAAGACTGCATTTTTTCTTATCATTGCCTGAAGTGGTAGGACAATCTGTGAAAAATCTGGAACAAATCTTTTTACAAAAGTAATTTGGCCTAGGAACGATTGCATGGTCTTTTTGTTATGTGGGAGAGGAATTTTTTCAATCTCTTAGACTCTATCAAGATCGATGTAAATCCATTTCTTGGACACTATAAATCCAAGGAGTTTGCCTTTTGGTAAAGCAAAATAAGATTTTTTTGGATTTAAGGAAATTCCATATTTCTTACATCTTTCAGAAATATGCTTCAGGTCATTTAAATGATTGTTTCTACCCTTAGAATAGACTTTGATGTCATCTAGGTAAATAACAACTGATTTATTAATAAGACCTTTGAAAGCAATATCCATAGCACATTGAAATGTAGCACTTGCGTTTATGAGTCTGAAAGGCATCTTATGATAAGCGTATCTTCCCCACTTGGTCTTGAATGTTGTCTTTAATCTGTCATTTGGATGTACAAAAATTTGATTGTATCCTAAAAATCCATCTAGAAAAGACATTAATTCAGAACCTACAACTGATTGTAATATTTTCTCCATAGTAGGCAGAGGAAAGTTATCCTTTTGACAAGCTCTATTTAGATTTCTAAAATCAATACAAATCCTAATATCACCGTTATTTTTCCTTACAGGGACCATATTTGATAACCATTTTTAATTTCTAATAGGAAAGATTATTTTGGCCTCGAGGAGCTTCTTCAATTCAAATTTGATTTGACTTTCAAGGTTTGGGTGAATTTTCCTAAGCTTCTGTTGTCCTGGCTTTTCATTTGAAGTCATTGGTATGGTTTGTTGAATTACAGAGGTATCACAGGTCTTGAGATCTTCATAATCCCAGGCAAAGACACCTTTATACGTTTTTAACAACTTAATGAATGGTATCCTTTCTTCAGATGATAAACCAAGACCTAGGTTGACATTTTGAGGTTTTTCAGTTGACCCTAGGTTTACCACTTCAAATCTCAGAGTGGAACTTTGAGTTTTGGAGTTGGTGGTTTTCTTGAATCTATCCTTTAAATCATAGATATATTCCATTTTAACTGCACGCTTCAGAATTGGGTTTTGATCTTGTTTATGGTTGATTAATAGATCGTGCTCATGTTCATCTATGGTTCGTTCCTCATAAGACCCTTATGATGTAAGGAAATCGATTATTTCTGCATCATTATTTAAGACTCTCCAATTTGTCACATTATCAGGAATGGATGGCCTAAAAAATAACTCTATTGAAAATTTGTCTAGACTAAATTCTTTAGAAGGTATAAGCTTGGATACCACATTAGCAAGTAAATCAGCACTTGCGTTTTGCAATCTGGGAACTGAAGAAATGTTAAAATAAGTGAAATGAGAAGTGAGATTCTAGGTAAGAGATTGATAATGTTTAAGGTGCCCAGACACACAATGAATTGTATTTCTTACCTGTTTAATAATTATTTCAGAATCCCCATATACTTGCAAAGATTTGACATTAAGGCCAATGGCTTTATACAACCTTTGAATCAATGCTTCATATTCCACGGTATTGTTGGTGCACTGAAATTCAATTCTGTAGGCTAACATGGTTTTTCCTCCATGCGGGTTGATTAAAATACATCTTGCACCTACACCATATTTAGATTTGGAATCATCAAAATAAAGAGTCCAAAATAATGAATTATCTACAATTTGATCTACTATATTAACACACTTTGAAGCATCTGTTTGTGAAAAATTCTCTATTTGAGACACTACAACATCATTCGGAAAAGGGGACCTTTGAGCATTAAAAAATCATAAAAATGACTCAACTGAGTAATTACTAATGATATTATTGGTGAAGGCAACAGGTTCATTGCTTCTCTTAAGATCAGTGGCTGTGTATTTCATGAACTTTTATCGATCTACTCTAATTTGATTTGGTTTACCATTGTGTGGTAGCCACATGTGAGACCAGTCAGTTGCAAAGTATCTGTGCAACTTTTCAGACCAATCCCTACTCAGAATTAAACCATAAAATTCAGGGATATTGGCCACTAGAATATCGATTATTTTTGAAACTTTTGGATTAGAGGAAAGCCTAATTGAAACTGTTGCTATTTATCCAAGTACCTCTACTTTTGTCTTGTCCAATTGAACTATGTGTACTGCAAATTTTTGAGGTGTAATATTCAATTTGGCGCACGCGGTCCTTGGCATAATATTTGAAGAGGCGCCTGAATCCACAAGGTAATTATGGCCATTTCTGTTGAAAATTTCATAAGTAAGAAGAAATGGAGGAGTATGAGAAGTAGACCTATCACCTTTTAGGACTAAATCTGTTTGATTTACTTTGTTTAAATATGAGGGAGGTTTTCCCATATCGCAAGCAGCTTGAGTAACTACAACAGATGGCAGAGGTGATACAGGAACTGCCTTTAGTTCTCTTAGTATATTTTTCTACTGTTGCTTGAGTTTAGTGAGTTCGTGCAAATAAATGTTTGCTCTTTTATTTTTCATATCTTCAACTATGTTGTACTACACTGTATCTGAGATTACCAATGTTTTGGAAGGATTTGGAGGATCTAGTGGAATAGGGTTAGTTTGACTAGTCTTAGACTTCTTTCTTACTATTTTCTCCTTTACAGTAGTCACAATTTTTTGTTTCTAATTTGTGATAGACATATCAGGACACTTGTTGTAGTTACTAGCATAACTTATGCTTCTTCTTCAGTTGGAAGAATGAAATCCCACATTACATTTAATTCAACTTCTTCTTCCGTTTTGATTCCTCTTCGGCTGGTGAGTCTTCTTCTGTGTCTAGATCAAATTTAGCATTTGAAATAATATTCAGTGATTGCGATGCAGAAGAAGGGTTTCATTTAAATGAGTGAAAAGGTTTCTTGGGAGCAGAGGATTCTGCAACCTGCTTCTTGATTTCGACCATTTCATTAGACATGGTTTTTAATACTTTCCGAAGGCCTTCAAGATCAAAAGGGTCCTTTGAAGTTTTCTTTTTGGAATCATCCTTAAATGTCACATTCTTTGAATTCCTTTCATCTATCTGTGATCTCTTTTCTAAAGCAATAATCCTTCTTTCTGCACACATGGCTTCTTTCATGTTTTCTACAAGGGTAGCCTTATTGGCTCTATCTACAAAAATTGCAATATTAGAAGGAAGAGAGGATATGTACCATTCTATTTGTACATCTACTGCAGGTTTTGAGGCAGATGGAATTTTGTTTAGTATCTTGTTAAATCTGGAGTTGAAGTCTTTGATCCTTTCAATTGAATTTGATTTTAAGTTATAAAGATCATTGATTAAGGATGCAATGGTCCCGTCGTCACCAAATTTTACAAGAAATACTTCTTGAAAGGTATCCCGGTCTCTTATTAAACCTGCTGGAAGGGAAAAATACCAAGATCTAGCAGATCCTTGGAAAGTATAAGGAAACAGTCTGATCAAAAAATTTTCATGTGCAACTCCATTAAGATTCATGGCTAACATAAAGTTATTTAGATGTTCTTCAGCTGGAAGACTATCATCAGGATTGTACTTAGGTAACCATTTTTCTGGGTTTTCTCGGAGAGAATTTGGATTAGCAACCAGAACAACACCATGATTCGTTGAAGGTTGAGCAGGTTGATTGGCCATACCTTGAGTTGGAGATTGAAAAGATGGGAAGGCTGGTCCAAAATTAGTTATAGATGGCGAAGAACTTACTACTGGGCTAGTACTACTAGTAGCCGTACTAGTTGGAGAAGTGGATAGTTGGGAAACAACAGATTGAGTAGAAATGGATGGAAGGGTGATGTGATCTCGCTAGTATCTGATTAGATCTTGATGTAATAACTTTCCTATGTCGTGGAGGGATGGGAAACTCAAAAGAAGTTACTCCAAGCTTTTCACTTTGCAATCTAGTTAATACACCAGTTTCTCATAATAAGGAAGTAACACTTTCTTCAGAAGCTTCGGGCCTCTCTGGTTTCTCAACAGAATTGGATATCTGTTCCAATTTATGTATCAAAGGATGGAATTCGGGAGACTTAGGAGTGTAATCTGGAGAACGTGGTTGTCTTACTACTTCAAGTCTGAACGAGCGAGAGGTTTCTACAACTTTAGATTTTTGATCCTGAGATTTTGAACAAGATCTAGAAGGTGTAGAAGTGGTGGAGGGGTTTTGACTCTTACGAATGTTTTTCGATTGATCTTTAGATTTATATGCCATTCATAGTTGGATGCCCTCCTTCTAGTGCCAAAATGTTGAAGCCTAAGATTTTTGCTACTCCAACATGGGGGATAACCACCCGGTCTGGACCTTAAGACAACTCCTTTTCTGCTTAAAGTGGTGGCTTTGACTGGGGATAATGGGATCCGTTTCCCAATATGATTTTTAAAATGAGAGTGTGTGGTTTATGAGTGATTGCAATAGAATAATGATAACTAGAATGACCTATTCTATCATGAAAATCTCTAGCTAACTTAATCTAATATAAACCCGGGTATTTATGTATAATTTGCGATCTACAAAGATATCTGCTTGACATGTGATAATAAAGATCAATCATGCATAAAACAAAGATGATAAAGTGTAAAGATAATTTCTTTGACTAAATACTTAGTCAAAGAAATGTATAAACTATATTGCATATATGATGACATATATATATGAAAATAAATAATCTTAGCTAGGCATCATACAATAGCGAAATTAATGCTTTAATAGAAAAACCATATCTCATATACAATTCATGAAAATAAAGTGTTTCCACTAATCAAATAGAAACAAGGCTAATCATAAAATATAAAAGTACCATATATGTGAAGTTCTGCTCATTTGACTAATGACATAGATCAACTCTTTTCTTTAGATCAAATTATCTTACAAGTATACAAAAGTGCATCAACAAAGGAAAGTAGTCTAATATTTAAAATAAATGATCATGTTCCATAATTTCACCAAAGCATTCACAAACTAACAATAGTGTATTCTTTGCAAATGTTTTTGATAAAATTTTGGACCCTTCTCAAAATGCATGAGAAGGGTATAAATACTATTCAAACTAATGCTCAAAAATAGATTATACAAAAGTTTGTGGAGGTTTCAAACAACCTTCCTCCTAACTAGTTAACTAACTATAAAAATAAACAGTGGCTTGATGAGCAGAGGCTATGATGATGATTTTCTATTTGTCATCATGTCCTTCAAATCACATATATCAACCATCAGTTTGACTTGAGGAGGTGCCCCAAAATGTGTTCTGACCTATCTTGAAAAATCACATCTGTGAGATGTGGCAACATCCACTGAGTTGAATGGAGAGAGCAGTTAAGGGTCATGATTTGACTGTGTGGCTTGACGAGGTATTGCTAATATGACTCCCAATCAGTCTTTTCCAATTTTGAGATTGCTTCCTTTTGAGTTTCTATTCTTTCCTTCCATCTGTTATGCAAGTCATTCAAATCGGGCAGTTCTTTCGGGTTTCCTTCTTTCACCAAGTTGGTGGCAAACAAAGTGTGGTTTACTGCCTTCGTTATATCTTTGACACCCTGACCACTACTAGTTTGGCTTGTTTGATCCTTACATCCCAATCTGTGAAAAGAATGTCCTTATGTGTCTCCTCAATCTCAGGAATATTGGCTTTCCTCCCCTCTTCTTTTTCTTGCCATTCGATGAACTCTGAGATTCTAGTGTTCAAATCAGTAAACTAAATTCTTTGGTCAATCACTTTATCCATTAGCTGGTTACTAGTGATCAGATAAGGAGTGATATGTGACATCTTTTAGCAAATTTGTCCTTGCTGCTTCAATAAGGGAGAATTAAGCGCTAACACCTCTTTGATGAATTCCTCGACAGTAGGAACATCTTTATATCCTTATATCTTAGATTTTAGACATCTGTGGCTTATATCTTTTGAGTTAGTTTATGGAGAACCCACAGTAATAACCATATTCTGTCAACATTTCATATCCCGACAAGGATCCATCATCAAGACTATTTTTGAATGTTGATAGTAGAAGAGCTAAATAAGAGGTTTAAATAGTTATGAGCTGAGTTGATTTGATTTAAGGATGAAATGAAGGTTGGATGTTTAATAATAATTATTATTATCCATATCTTAAATTTTTTTAATTATTAGTGTTTTTATTATAATTTCTAATAATT
>APFE031472427.1:299198-323116 GCA_000404065.3 Pinus taeda
CTGACCTTCATCTCATCCTTAAATCAAATCAACTCACCTCATAACTATTTAAACCTCTCATTTAGCTCTTCTACTATCAACATTCATAAATAGTCCTGATGATGGATCCTTATTGGGATTTGAAATGTTGATAGAATATGGTTATTACTGTGGGTTCTTCAGAAAGTAACTCAAAAGATATAAGCCACAAATGTCTAAAATCCTTATATCTTTCCATGGCTTGTTGCAAGTCTTGGAGTTGCATATTTTTGGCCGATATGTCTACTTCGTGGCTTATTTTCAACAGCTCCATGCTCTGTTGCAACTGGCCACCTGCTTAGCGGCCTTCCTGTTCACACTTGCCCTTTGTGTTTCGAGCTACTTCTCGAGTTGTACAATCTTTTCTTCTTTTTATTTCAACAAAAGAGATATTTCGGTAGCTTTGTCCATGGTAGCAGTTGCATATGCTCCTGTAAACTATGACAATCTAGTCAATTTTTTAGTTGGGTTGGAAGGGATATCCTTCCAAACTATGTCCATTTGCTCATTCCCACATGGGAGTTCAGGTGTTTCAATCCTTCTCCTTTTCCTCTGTCTCCTTACTACAACCTTGTGTAGTGAGCTGTAGAACATGTTAAGAGGAGAGATTTTAGTCACCTTCAAGACAATTTCTGATGTGGGCAGAGTAGGGGTGATTCAGTTTGCTAAGAAGTCATCGCTTGCTCATCCATCAGTTCAAAGTCTGTATTCTTTTGAACATGGAGAGGAGTTTGATACTTCGTAGTTTCCTAGGCATCTAGTGTCTTGGGAGTGTCTTGTAGTTCCTTATTGAATTGATCCCACTCCTGCTTCAAACTGCTACTTTCGATCTCCGAAACAATATCTTTGGGTGGGGTATTGATACCCTGCTTTTCGATTGATTTCCCACTAGACTCTGTAGTAGTATCGATGTCTTGGGCCTTCTTTGTGTTCAATGCTTTCCCTATATCTGCATGAGACTCTAAGTGAGAATAAGGTGCCTCGTTGTTGACAGTCACAGTGGGAGTAGGCTTTTCCAAGATTTTCAACAAATGTAGTGGGATTACCTTGAGTATTTTGTTTCTAAACTCCTGGAAGCTCTCAAAATCTCCAGGACTTAGATTTTTCTTCGCCTATTCGAATAATTGTTCGAAGGATTGAGCCGAATGTAAAAGGTATTCAAAATTGTTAGCCTCATGGTTATAAGGCTTGATCTTTACTAAAGTTGTGATGTTATTTGCTATCTTGTCTGAATCAAATTGCCTTTTAGGTGAAGTATGGAGCCTGAGACCTTCTAGGCTTATTGACTCCTTTATCGCACGATTAAAATTTGCTAAAGAAAAAGAACCGCACTTGATAGGAAAGGATGGGTATAATAAATTCTTTCTTTCTCTGAGAACTTTGGTCAGGCCTTTTCCCACACTCTAGTGGGTTATTTCTCTTGCTAACAATTTACCAGAAACATACAAAGGGAGGACATGTGAGTCTGTTGTGCTACCAAAACCCTAATGTAGGTGAGCCATTCTTCAACAATATATTTGCTGACAGCTAGAAGGTCTGCTAGTGACTTCTTTGGAAAACCTGGGGGCTTTCTTATTGAAAATTAATTGATGCAGTGGAAAAATAACAACATGACATATTTTATAGAAATGGGGTATATAATGGGATTCCCAAATTTGATTATGGCTGAGATGTATAGGGTAAGGGTCCTACAAGGTCCATTTCCAACCCATGATTGTAAATTTAGTGCAGAAACAGATGGCGTCCATAATGTAGGCACTAAAATAGAATGGAGGAAGGTTCTCTGGAGAGAAGGATCTCTTCTATCAATATTTGGTGATGATGGTGGCTAGGTTATCAGATAGGATGGTGGTCCAATTCATGATGTGGGAATTAACATAGGCATTAATCATAGGAATCCATTCTATGGAAAAATTAGCATTATTAGGTAACCTGTATAGTCTACATAACATAGTAGCTGCATAGTTATAAGGATTCGCCAAAGAGGCTATAGGATACATACCTGATTTATCAAATTTGAACTTGTTCTCCAGTACTCTCCAACCCTGAATCATCTCGAGGGGTTCTTCATTCTTTTTTGCGAAGTTGGACACGTATGTCTTATCATATATATCCTGAGGGTCAAGTATATGGTACATTTTCTTCAGGTCCTCTGCTCTGAATGACCCCATGAATTCCATTCTCGAATTCTTGAATTGCCTATCTTCAATGGTGAGGTTTTCCACCACCCACCTAATCATATCCGTGTATGGGAGGATTTTAGCTCTCGCTCCTATCCTATGAAGGAAAGAACATGCATCATCCTTGAATTGGAGTCCTGAAGGTCTTATTGAGTCAGCTGTTGCTCTTGTGATAGTAATCTTGGGATGCTCGTCCTCAATTCTATTGTATATGACCTCCCAAGTTGTTGCTCCATCATCAGTTCTGCAGATCGTATCAGAGAATATAGGAGACTTTTCTGTAAGCATGGGCTCTCAAATGCTCATCTTTTTCTATTTCTACATCACCTTCCACAATGACATATCTTTTTTAGCTTACCTGAAATGGACAAAATATATCAACATAGACAATATTGGGCGATTAAGGCTGAAAGATTTTTGAAAAGACTTTGAATCATGGGAGGATTTCAATTGAGATACTCACATTAACTAGCCATAACTTGAAACATCATTACCTCTCCTCAGGCTACTAAATATTAATTACCCTGTCAAACCGTTCATTATTATATTTAAAACATATTTAATTCCCACGTTTGCTACTTGATTCATGCATCGTAGCTTTTAAAACAATGTTATATAGCGTTACATGTTCATAATGCGAAATGCGATTGCGGATGTCGCAGTATTGCATTTTGGAAATTGTTGGAGGATGACATTGTGGTAGGTCTTATTTACTTGCAACTCTTGCGAAATGAGATTGCGACTTCTTAAGGGGTTTTGATCGGTATTTCGCAACGAGAGGTTTGATCGCATATCATAATTTCTTTAAGGTGTTTATGATCATCACGTGGAAAAATGTGATTTGCGATTTGCGATGGGGATCCTAAACTTGGGTCATTCTAAGAGTTTTTGAAGGAAATTTCTTAGAGTTAGGATTTATTTTCTAAAGACTAAAAAATTAAAAAAGGGTCCCCATTTATATGTCTAACATTAGCTATTACTATACATAAATTGGGGGGGGGGGTTCAAGGTACAATAGGACATTGAAGAAGGTGAAGCACAAAAAGCAGATATGATGAAATTATTCATAGAAAAAAATATACAGATTAGGCAGATGGAGGTATAGATGAAGAAAATGATAAAGGAGAAGGAAGAGGGTCTGAAGATGGCCATTGTCCCCCTAGATGCCATACCTATTTCTCATCTTCCATCAACAAGGATAACCACTGCAACCACTTCTTCCACTCAAAATGTGAGTGCTGAATAAGTAACAAAGGGACTGGATAATATGTCACTCCAGTCAAAGGGGATTGAGACTTTGTAGGGCCAACTCAAAGCTCTAGAAGTGCAAAAGGCCAAATCAGAAGCAACTCGGGTTACTGAAATGCAGAAATCCCAGAGATTGTTGGAGAAGTTGTAGAAGGTAGAGAGAGACACTTCAATTGGTCAAACCTTGGCCCAAGCCAAGGAAACCATTTGGATGAATATACTGGACTCCATGAATGAGATTTGGCCTTCTATCCAAATCATCTTTGAGAAGAAAGAGATGATAGAAAAGACTATAGAAACTATTGTGCAAGGAAGAGAAAAGCTAGGAGAGATGCCCACATAAGCCTCTAACATAATCAAGTAGGGATCAGTGATAGAACTGCCACCATTCTAGAAGTTAAGAAAATATTAACAAAGAGAAATCTCATTGATCAGTTGGAAGAAAGATGTGAAACCTTGGAGCTGCAAGTAAACAAATTTACTAACAAAATTGAAGCTTTGATCTAGAAAGCACTGCCAAGAATTTATATGATAAATGACAAATTGATCACTCAGGAAGACTATGTCCTAAAAATGAAAGAAATGGCTAGAAGCAGCATCAAGGTTAGTGAGATTAAGGGTAGTGTAACAACAAATACCTTTTTGGAAATCATGTCAAATGATTTCTATGTACAAAATGAAGTAGAACACATTTTTACTGTGAAGTCGACCTTTGCTAAATACACAGAGGTAGATGAAATTTACTACGGGATAGAAAAATTGACAATACCAGATGAAAGCAGGTGGGAATAATTGGTCGATTTATTGGATTCAAGGATAATTCAGGAGTAGTAAAACAAGTTGCCAGTGTAGCAGCCAGTATGATGGTCAGTTCAGTGACGCAACATAGTTTCGGGTTGACTAAGCAACCGAAACCATCAAAACAAGACCACCTTTCCTTTCAGTTTCCTACTTGGCCTATTTGGCTTCTAGTATTAGACCACATTGTTTATAATTAGGCTAATAATGCACTACCGATTTGACAATGATTTTGTAAAGGATTTTTGTAATTTTCATTATAAATACTTCACTGTTTGAAGTATTAAGGGTTGATTTTTGAATGTAATTTCTTTTTCATATTGTATTTTTCCAAGTATTGGAGCATCAATAATGCAAGGACCTTTCACAGGATTCACATCGTGTACTAAATGGTGATGTATCTCTTCTATCTATTTGTTTAAACATTGTTTTTCCTTTTTCTGTTATTCTAAATTCTTGAATTAATCAACATAAACTGTTATAAATAGGATTTGTTACTTAGAGCACCCTATTTTGTTTGTTGATAATTTTAATGTTTTCCACTAAACTCAAATCTGGGAATTCTTAATTGCTCCTGGATTTGTACTGAACCTTACACTTCTACCATTTCACCATCCATTTAAATTATGAAAAGATCCAGTCAGTGCAACCTAGCTTGCTTTGTGAGAGCTCCTCTAAAAATTGATGCAAAACTCTAGTTTAGTTTATAAACTCCATAGCTCAATGGAATTATAACACTCAAATTAACCAAACCAATCAAATTAAAACAAACAAGTACAATCTTAACTAGCCTAAAATTTACATAAAAACAAAGCTAAATTAAACATAGAGATCCCTCTCTGAAGCTGGCAGGGCTAGATCCCAACTTCCAAAGTGGTTTTGATATTATCCTATGTGTTTACTCCTTGAACCTCAAAAATACATAATGAAAACATAGTGGCAACCATACTGGGGAACAAAAACTCTTTAGATTGAAAAATCATAATTCCCTGGTATTCAATCCATATTTATCTAAATTAAACTTATATATCATTGTGAAATACATGATTTGAGGTTGTTATTTTGTAAATATATGTGTTTCATTGATTTTTTTTATTTGTGTGATGGTTTTTAATAGACCTGGATCCCAAAAGAGTTTTCACTAGGCTCACCCTAATCCCGACCCTGCTGAATTTGTAGATAAACCATAAAAATTAGTGAGAAAGAGAAGTTTTACAGAGAGTAAAGGTAGTAATAGTCCTTTGTCTAGATTCAATCCTCCTCCTAATAATAGTCCTTTGTCAAGGTCTAATTCTCTTGCAGAGAAATTTGAAACTATTCAAGATATAGACTTTGAATTTCCTTTCCAGCATAGTTTCATTAGATCAAAATATAAGGCTTTTGTAGATCAGAATGTCATTGATAAAGCCCTAATACAACGATACATACCACAAACCCAGCTTCTTGAAACAAATCCTGACCTTGAATCCCTACAACAATTTGACAAATTGCAAGGTCTAGTTTCAATTTTGCACCAAGCTATTGAAGGAGCTTATATTCAACAATCTATTGAATTTTTTGCTTTAATAGTTGTAGCAGCCTCTTTGTCTAGTCAATCTTCCTAGTCTATTCATCTACAACCTCCCAGTCCTACTCATTCCATGGTCTCAAATTCCTCACCCCTGATATCTCAAACTATTATTCCTACTATCCTTGTAGTTATCACAACTACACCTACATCAGGTCCATCTTCTAGTCAGTCTTCCAGACTAGCTATGGCAAGTAGGTATGCACCTTTGGTGTTACCAGGCTAGCTAAATGCTATGTCTAAATATTATCAATCTAAAATTGTGACTTTTGATAATGCTGGTGCTTATACTGCTTAGCAACATGTGGATAGGATGAATGGTGTGTTTTACCTTCAAGAAGTAGATGAAGTCGATGTTAAAAAGAGATTGTTTGCTCAAAGTTTAGGAGGTGATGTGAAAAAATGGTTTAGAAGTTTACCTGCAGGAAGTATAGCTAATCTTGAGGCTTTCCATCAAACTTTCTTAACTAGATGGGAGACCAATAAAAATCCACTTCAACTCCTAAATGAATATAAAATACTAAAAAGAAAACCAAATGAAAGTGTGGAATAATACTGTGAACGGTTTAACACTATTTACAATGCCATTCCACAAGACATCAAGCCCTCCCCTGACTTAGATTTAATTGATTTTCCTGATGTTTTTGATGTAGATATGGAATATCAACTTAGAGAGAGAGATTGAGCAACTTTGGAAGAAATGAAAGCTAATGCTATTAAAGTTGAAGCTAACATCTTAGCCAAGAAGGCCAAATTACCATAAAAGAAGAACCTTCTACTTCTACTGTTGATCATAAAATTGATAACCTAGTGAGAGTAGTGAATCAGTTGATGCAAAGAGTAAACATCAATGACCAAACTCAAGTAAGAGACAACCAAAATGCTCCTCAAAATAGAAACCAAAACTTTAGAAGAAATGTTCCCCAAATCAAACAAAGAGAATAAAAGGGTCTAGACCAGCATGTTCGGCCTCCTTTTTAGGAAAATTACACAGACGATGAGGGGAATATTGTTGAAGATTTGGATGATAATCAAATAAATATGATGGGGATAAATGATGATGAAACAATTTTCCTCACTCAAGAGGAGCATGACATTTTTCTCCTAACCCAAACTGAACTAGATTCTGAAGAATCAGATGACTATAAAAAATGGTTTGAAAATGCCAGAATGGAAGTCCATAAAAAGTATAACCTTAGTAGAAAAAATAATCCAGACACTCTCAACACCAAAAACTCAGATAATCCTGTCAAGAAGATAAGTGATAATGTTTCTAAAAATACTCGAGTAGATATCCCAACCACTAGTCAACAAAAAGAGCCTATCACCAAGCAAAACATAGATCAATCTGAACTTCCTAACTTGATTAAGATTCAAAAATCATTCAATATTGAGAATGAAGTAGCAAAATTGAAAATCCCTATTCCTCTCATAGAGTTAATGAACAAAAATATGTACAGACCCCAAGTAATGAAATCTTTAAACATAGGGGAAAACACTGACTCTGTAAATCTGAATGATGAGCAGCCTAAACTCTTATTTGGACCGAAATTTGAAGGCAAACCACAGGAAGGGGGTGTTCCCCCATTCTATGTTAGCCTAAATATTCTTGATAAAATCCTCCATAATGCTATGTTAGATTCAGGAGCTTCCCACAACTTAATGCCTAAAGTTGTTATGGCGAAATTAGGACTTGATATTACTAGGGCTTATAAAGACTTATACTCTTTTGATTCCAGTAAAGTAAGATGTCTAGGTCTCATCAAAGACCTATGCACTACTTTAGGACAAATTCCAACTAAAAGTTTGCAATGGATATAGTGGTTGCAGATATTCCCCCTAAGTATGGCATGTTGCTGTCACGCTCATGGGGAGAAAAAATACAAGGAACCCTAGATGGATATGAGCTTTGCTACCATACTATTTTTTGGCCAACAAAGAAGATTATATAGGGAAACCTTGATGAAATTCATGGTGAGTAGTCAAGAAAAACCTCACAATTATCCACTTTATTTTGTTCATTCAGATTTGGATTCTTTTATTCTTTACAATGATGGGGATATCAACACTCAAGTGATCAATGATGAAACTGAAATTTCTAAAATAGGCCCAACCCAATCACACATAACAGAACTAAATACTCCTCCTAAACCTCTTTGGAACATGAGTTTTGATGGCTCCTATAGCAAAGATGGTTATGGAGTAGGAATTTGGGTAGTGAACACAAGAAATAATCATCTTGAGGGTCACTCATATAGGCTTAATTTTCAATATACCAATAACATAGCAGAGTATGAAGCCCTTATACTAGGATTGTAGTTGTTGAAAAAATTAGATGCTAAAAGAATCCCCATTCAAGGGGATGTTGAATTACTTATCAAACAAATTAAAGGAGAGTATTCAGCCAAACACCCTAGAATGAGAGCATATATAAACACTATGCTTTACTTTCTAGAAATTTTTCTTGCATATGATCTTTTTTCAAATCATAGAAAACAAAATATCATTCCAAACAATTTGGCTTTTTCAACTAGCTCTTGTAAAATGCCTTATCCTAATCAAGAATATGCATTGGAGGTGAAACACTGACTAGCTATACGAGATAACATGAGGTATTGGCAGGTGTTTGGAAATGATAAATAGATTGAAAGTTTTCTGCAATCCAAAGATGATAGTATTGATTTGGAATCTGAAGTAGATACTCAAAGTTTTTAACATTATAATCTAGAAAGGAAATTATAAAATTCAGATGTAAATACCTCCATAGACAAATACGTGGCCTATTTGTCTGCCAGTATTAGATCATATTGTTTATAATTAGGCTAATAATACACAGTCGGTTTGACAATGATTTTGTAAAGGATTTTTGTAATTTTCATTATACATACTTCACTGTTTGAAGTATTAAGGGTTGATTTCTGAATGTAATTTCTTTTTCATATTGTATTTTTCCAAGTACTGGAGCATCAATAATACAAGGAACTTTTACAGGATTCATGTGGTGTACTAAATGGTGATGTATATCTTCTATCTATTTGCTTAAACATTGCTTTTCCTTTCTCTGTTATTCTAAATTCCTGAATTAATCAACAAAAATTGTGATAAATAGGATTTGTTACTTAGAGCACCCTATTTTGGCTGTTGATAATTTTAATGTTTTCCACTGAAGTCAAATATGGGAATTCTTAATTGCTCCTAGATTTCTATTGAACCTTACACTTCTGTCATTCCACCATCCATTTAAATTTGGAAAAGATCCAATCAGTGCAACCTAGCTTGCCCTGCGAGAAATCCTCTAAAAATTGATACAAAACTCTAATTTAGTTTATAGACTCCATAGCCCAATGGAAATATAACACTCAAATCAACCAAACCAATCAAATTGAAACAAACAAGTACATTCATAACTAGCCTAAAAGTTACATAAAATCAAAGCTAAATTAAACATAGAGATCCCTCTCTGAAGCTGGTAGGGCTAGATCCCAGCTTCCAAAGTGGTTTTGATGCTGTCCTATGTGTTCACTTACTCAACCTCAAAAATACAGAATGACAACACAATGCATTTTTTCACTGAAAAGGAAAAGGAAAGAAAAGTGTGAACAAGAGACAAAGGATTGGTGTGATTAAGTTTTACCTTAACAGAACTGAAGGATGTATGTAAGTGAACTTATGATTCAAAACTTAATATAGTTTGACTATGCCATGAATTCTCTGTAAGTGCTATGGTTCTGTTCAATATTTAGTTATTGATTTATTTTAAACTTTCTTACAAGTGGCAAGGGCCCACCACCACCTAGAGACAAGTTCCTTCATTTTCTTAAGTTTTAGAATTTATATTGTGGATTGGTTTTCGAATTATAAATATCGATTCATAGTGTGAATTGTGTCTCATATTTGGGGCTTTGTTTATATGATCTGAAAGTCCAATATTGTCTCTTTTATGTGGTAAGAGTTATTGAGATCTCTTTGAAGGTTTTTATCTTGAACACAAATAAATATCAATCGATTGAAACCACTTGTAGAAAATACCCAGGATTAACCATATATGCCGAGAATGAGAGGATTAATACTTTGTTTCATGCTGTAATCTAATTGATGAAGTAACTTGATGAGAACATAATTTAGTTAAGGACTCTTTGAATGTTCGGTTGTCACTGTGGAGAACAGAACTTGTGATTCCTTTTTGATACCGCTAGTGTATGACTGTGAGCGGTGTGAGATTTTCCAAGTTGATTGAAATGGCTTTTATTCAAGGTTTAGTTCAACAACCAGAATTATTTCATTAGAGGTTTCCTCACTTTCCATAGCATAATTATATCTATTAAGAACCAAGACTGGGCATGAGTTTATTGTGTAAGTAGAAACCTTGTCTTGGTGTCAATTAGTTCAATTTCCATTTACGTTTTAGTTTTGCAAGTAGAATTAGTTTGATTGATTTAGTTTCCATTTGCTTTTGAGTTTTGATAAATAGAAATATTAGTTTTATTGATTCACCTTTTGAGTTTGACAGTGGAGATCTTAGTTTGATTGTCAAATGATTTAGTTCCCATTTACCTCTAAGTTTTGATCATGAATTTCTTGAGTACAAAAATGAGTTTGTATTGAATGATTCATTTAGGTTAGTTTAGAGGTTTCATGAAGGTTTAAGTATTTAGATTTTGGATTAACTATATACTTTTGATGTTGTTAAAAGTGTGAATGGTTTGAAGTATTTATGAATTGATTGTAAAACGAAGCATTTATAACCTGAGACTAGGCTTGAATCGATTGTATAAACATCATTCTGTCCTTATACATAATCATTCCGTACCTAAATAGGTCCTATAATATCATGTTTATATGAATTACCAACAATAATATGACGAGATGTTGATAGTTGTAGCTTAGTTCTGAGATCCATTAGAGTTGAAGCATGTTTGGATTGAGAGTTATAGGTTAAATATTTTCATGGAATAGAATTTCTAAGTTTATTTGCTGCTGTTTTAAATTAGAATAAAGTTTCATCCCTTAAATTTGAGTGTGTCAACATAGATAGTGAAGGAACATCAATTTGGAGGCTTGTTACTTAGTTTCTTTTGAGTGTCCACAGATTTGAATTATTTTCAATTTGTTTCATCGCTCAGGATTTAGCTTAGCAATTAGATCTCTTTTCAATTAGAAGTTTTCTTGCTTTTCATAGCATAATCATTTCTTTGTAAGAGAAAGTCTGAGTGTGAATTTGATTGTGCAAGTAGAGATATCAGTTTAATGCATATTGATTTGGCTTTCATTTACTTTTGAGTTTTGATTATTAGTTTCCTTATTATGAAGAGTGATATTTATTTCAAATGATTTATTTCATTTAGATTAGAAGTCTCGAATTGAAGGTTTTTCATAGATTAAGTTGCAATGAGTTTCTTTTAATAGGATATTTCAAGTTTGAAATGCTATCAAAGGTGTTCTTTTCGAGCAAGTGTATGGTGTGTTCTTTTAAAGAATTTATTTTATAGCAAGTGAGTAGTGTTCATTTGTAAGTAGTGATCAAAAGTTATTTTATAGCAGTACAACAATAAACTGATTTCGTACTCTAATTTAGGTTAGATGCTCTGATCCCGCATTACCTGCACTTGTGACTCAAAGCTTATGTGTCCTGGATTGATAATTTAATGTTGGGATTATAACACATAATTTCCCCAACATTTTTGGCGTCGTTGTTAGGGAGGTGCAGAAGGGATTAAAGCATAGTTTCTTTCACAAGTTTTTTGTGTGATCTTAGTTGTAGGGAAACTAGAGGGTGAAGATAACGATAAGATGTGAGTGAAGAGCCATGCATACACTTTGGTTTGGGGTCACTCCAAAGTCTAGCTGTCCAAACAAGTGAGGATTTCAAGTTTCTTGAGTTTTATTTCAAGTAGTAGTTTTAATTCATTTATATTAAAAATTCAAGGTCTTTCAAGATAAAATGCTTTTGGGGGGCTGTGAGAACCCCTTTGTACTAATCCATGTTGCGATACAAGGATCATCAACCAGAGGAGAAATTCAAGAATGATTGATAAGCTTGAATAATGTCCCTCGAAGCACTTTCTCAAATCCTAGTAGTAGTTGGGGTATCTACTTCTCAAGAAGAGTTCATCCTGACTGCATTTAGAAAATTATCTGTCTCTCCACAACCATAAAAGGATTTGGAAGTCTCCCTTGATTCGTCTTTCCTATCTACCGAGGAGATTGAGCAATCATATACCAAATTCGATGAGGAGAATCTTGCTAAACCTGAGATCAAGGAACTCTCACCATCCCCAACAACAAGCCTTGCATGCATTTTGGAGACCAATTATCCAAGTTTGCCTGGCATGACCAAGGAGGGATTTCAGAGTGGTTCAAATGAAGAAATGGGTCAATACCACCAGGATCACATCGATCATTGGTTCTAGAACACAATCCAGTCAAAGTGCCACTCTCATCTTCAAATACTCTTTGTATCACATCCTCCAAAACTGTTGTTTTTTCATGCTCATGTATATTCTAAATTTTATATGTTAAATCTGAGCATGGATATGTCCTTGTACTTGATCCACACATGGATTCATTAGAATTTCTATTTCACATGAAGGAGGACATATTTTCTGCAGTATAGTAGGAAAGTTAGTATTGTAAATAAATAAATGAAAATAGTAAAGACAAAAATAAGTCCTTTTTTGAAAACCAACTTGTTTGTCGCAATTGGTAGGAACTTTGCCTAAAAACCAGGTAACTAGTAGGCAAGGTTGCCAATAAAGCTTGTGAATTTGTATGATTGCTTCAAATCATGTATCTTTCAAGTCATAATGTCTTCTACTTGTGTTTGTTGATATGGGATCCCTTAAGGCCCACCTGCCGACAAGCCTTGTCCCATTGAAATCAACAATTTATCTGGGACCAAGGTTAGGGTTTTATATGGTAGTTGAGAGCCTGCATGCCTTAATGGCAGGTATCCTTCTCATATACTAAGGGAATACATCAATGTTTCTTAGTGGGTGAATTCTATAGTCCATTCGACCTCGACAAATCCATTCATGGTTAGTAGAATATACTTAGTGCCTTGATTCCCATTGACATCAAAGGTGGGATATCTTGCATTGGTTAATGACATCCTCAATGGTTGGTAATCTAATGATTATTTCTTATGTTCGACATCAACACCATTTATTCACATATGCAAGATTGCACATGGGTGTGTAGCAGTTGAAGGCTATATGGTTTTGTGATCTCAACATAGATTTGCAGCAGTTTGGATTTTTGTATCAACTTTTCCATTTTCATTTGCACTAGTAGTCACCTTTTCTCAGTTATTTGGGGACATACAAGTCCTCAATCATGGGGGAGAAGGGGACTTTCGGTTCATCCTTTAGTTTTTCAATTCATCCTTCATCCTTCAGCTCTTTAGTTCATCCTTCATCTTCCTTCAGCAGATTCAAATCATCTTCCATTGCAGCTCTTCTTCAGTAGAACATATTATTAGTCCCATAAACTCTATCCAGTCCATCATTCACTTCATCTTGGAAAATAGAGCACATAAACAATAAAGGTAAAAATTGTGGTAAATTTGGCTTAAGATTATATAATTCATTAGAAGGTTCAAGAAACTTAATGATTCACCACTTCTCATTCCATGCACTTCATCTTTAATAAACCATTTGTTTTCCTTCCATTCATTACCCATATACTCTGATTAAAAGACCATGTTAAAAGCAAAATCCTTATGGTGCATTAATAAAGGCAATCTCTATAGTGTCTTCTCCAAGAATTCTATTCATAGGATGCAGTCATTACTGCCATGAACTGATAAAGGAAACCACCTATAAGCATTGACCTTACGATCAAAGAGTATGCAAGCACCCATTCACCATCTCCATCACCACCTCATTTTCATCCATCATCTCTCCCTCATCCATCCCTTTCTTGTCCTCAATTTGTATTTCTACGAAATTAGTATGATAAGAGTGCTACCCCACAAGAACCAACACCTCTAAATATTCAAGCATTGCTGCTTCATAAGAACCAACACCTCCAAATATTCAAACAATGTTGCTCCACAAGAACCAACATCTACGAAACAATGTTAAGAATATGTTAATGAGAAAGAGATTTTTTTGCATGAGGACATGAAAACCCTCAGGCATGGGGGGGTTGTTGGTCCTCAAATATGCCCAATTTTCCACTATCTGTTACCGCCATTCATAACATAAATTCCTATACTTTTACACTCATTACATACCATAATTCCTCAACTTGTCGCCAAATTAGATCTTACACATTGTGGTTGATTATCATTAGTTTTCTTAGCTTTTATATGATTAGAGATGATTTGTCATGATTTATTAATTGCGGTTTTTTGCTATGTTCATTTTCCATAGGGTTCCATTTCCAAAATTCTTCACAAGGCAATTCAACTAGTTGTTACAGTTTGAGTACGTAATAAATTCCTGTAGGTGAAAATATCAAATTTACTAGCAAATGGAGAAGAATATTAAGATTCCGACATGTGGGTTTTGTTCAAAGTACCATCATTCATGTAACCCACAAACAGTTTAGAAAAAATCATTACCATGAAGGAGTTACGTCTAGGGGAATATTCCAACACAATCTTAAGTAGGAATCATGACCAAATTCGTGGTTTGTCTATTTTCAGCCACAACCACGATTTGGATAAACCTCTTGTGCAAAAAAATGGAACGGTTTGTTACACACAATAAGACCCAACAAAAAAATGGAACGGTTTGTTACACACAATAAGACCCAACTCAGTTAATTTGAGATCCATCTGGAAATCATTCACAAAAGATATCATGTAGCTTATAATAGTTTTGATGTTTGCACTGTTTACTTTGAACAATGAATTAGTTAAAGTTTAGTCTTCCATCAGCTGTGCTTTTAAGGCCTGATGCTTTTTCTAATTGAAAATAAAAAGGAAAGAAAGGTGTGAACAAGAGACAAGGATTGGTGTGATTAACTTTTACCTTAATAGAACTGAAGGGATGTATGTAAGTGAACTTATGATTTGACTATTAATATAGTTTGACTATGCCATGAATTCTCTGTAAGTGCTATGGTTCTATTTAGTATTTAGGAATTGATTTAGTTTAAACTTTCTCTAGGTGTGGCAAGGGCCCACCATCACCTGGAGACAAGTTCCTTCATTTGCTTAAGTTTCAGAATTTATATTGTGGATTGGTTTTTGAATTATAAATTTGGATTCATAGAGTGAATTATGTCTCATATTTGGAGCTTTGTGTCTATGATCTGAAAGTCGAATACTGTATCTTTTATGTGGTAAGAGTTATTGAGATCTCGTTGAAGGTTTTTCTCTTGAACACGAATAAATATCAATCGATTGAAACCACTTGTAGATAATGCCTAGGATTAATCGTATATGCTGAGAATGAGAGGATTAATACTCAGTTTCGTGCTATAATCTAATTGATGAAGTAATTTGATGAGAACATGATTTAGTTATGGACTCTTTGAATGTTCTGTTGTCACTGTCGAGAACATAACTCGTGATTCCTTTTTGATACCGCCAGTGTATGAGTGTGAGCGGTGTGAGGTTTTCCAAGTTTATTGAAATGGTTTTTATCCAAGGTTTAGTTTAACAACCATAATTCTTTCATTAGATGTTTCCTCACTTTCCATAGAATAATTATCTCTATACAAAAGCAAGCCTGAGCATGAGTTGATTGTGTAAGTAGAAACCTTGGCTTGGTGTCGATTGGTTCAATTTCCATTTACCTTTAAGTTATTCAAGTAGAATTAATTTGATTGATTTAGTTTCCATTTTATTTTGAGTTTTGATAAATAGAAATCCTAGTTCTATTGATTCACCTTTTAAGTTTGACAGTAGAGATCTTAGTTTGATTTTTGAATGATTTAGTTCTCGTTTACCTCTAATTTTTTTATCATGAATTTCTTGAGTACAAAAATGAGCTTGCGTTGAATGATTCATTTAGATTAGGTTAGAGGTTTCATGAAGTTTTAAGTATTTATACCTTAGATTAAGTATATACTTTTGATGTTTTTAAAAGTGTGAATGGTTTGAAGTATTTATGAATTGATTGTAAAACGAATCATTTATAACCCAGGACTAGGCTTTGATCGATTGTATAATCGTCATTCTGTTCTTAAACAGGTCCTGTAATGTCATGTTTATATGAATGACCAATGATAATATGACGACATGTTGATGGTTTTATCTTAGTTCTGAGATCCATTAGAGTTAAAGCATGGTTGGATTGAGAGTTATAGGTTAATGATTTTTATCGAATAGACTTTCTAAGTTTATTTTTTGCAATTTTAAATTAGAATAAACTTTCATCCTTTAAATTTGAGTGTGTCAACATAGCTAGTGAAGGAATATGAATTTGGAGGTTTGTTACTTAGTTTCTTTTGAGTGTCTGCAGATTTGAATGCTTGTCAATTTATTTCATCACTTGGGATTTAGCTTAGCAATTTAGATCTCTTTTCAATTAGAATCTTTCTTACTTTTCATAGCATAATCATTTCTTTGTAAGAGCAAGTCCGAGTGTGAATTCGATTGCGCAAGTAGAGATATCAGTCTAATGAAGATTGATTTGGCTTTCATTTATTTTTGAGTTTCGATTATGATTTTCTTGATTATGAAGAGTGAGCTTTATTTTGAATGATTTATTTCATTTAGATTAGGAGGCTCGAATTGAAGGTTTTTCATAGATTTAGTTGCTATGAGTTTCTTTTAATAGGATCTTTCAAGTTAAAATTTCTATCACAGGTGTTCTTTTCGAGCAACTGTATGGTGTGTTCTTTTAAAGAATTTATTTTACAACAAGTGAATAGCATTCATTTGTAAGTAGTGATCAGAAGTTATTTTATAGGAGTGATTGGTATTCTTTTATAGCAGTAAAACTTTAAATTGATTTCGTACCCTAATTTAGGTTAGATGATCTGATCTTGCGTTACCTGTGCTTGTGCCTCATAGCTTAAGAGTACCGGATCGATAATTTAATGTTGGAATTATAACACATATAATTTCCACAACAGCATCCCTATTTGTGCCTCCACTCTTTCCTTATTGTCCTTTCTTCCTATTTCTTTTTCTTTTCCTTGTTCAGACTACCACTTCATATTCCCTATGCTTAACTAATTTGGCTTGTTTGGTGCACCACCTAAGCGACTTTGCATTTAAACCTACTGAACAAAAATCATTAGAGTTTAATTTTTGCATGAAATCCTATAGTTAATGGGATGCAAAAGAAAGTTGCACAATTGATTGAAGATATCACATGAAGGAAAATCACTTAAGTTGATGATTGCTAAAATATCCCTAAGGCTTGATGAACATGGATTTTCTCTCTTTTATACTTGGATATGGGAAATTCCTTGGGTAAAATGCACTCATAGGTGGGATGCTTTATACCAATATGAATGCCTACAAAAAATGTGTTGGACCCATAATTAGCTATCTTATCCTTAAAACATGTGTTTTGGCTTACGCATTAGGGCACAAACCCCTTCATTTCATTTCTCTGTGGGTAGTAAGTTGGAGCTTTTGACTTGACATGAGGTGATAATCTCATAATCTATGAGACCATGCTTATACTTCCACTTCTTCCCATTTATTCTAATTTTGTTGAAACATCATTGCCACCACTTGATCCTTTTATTGGGATTACCCAAGAGAAGCTTCTAGTGGGGCATATCACTCTTACAATGACTTATCATCTTAGGGGGGAATTTGTGGATTTAGAAAAGGTGGAGATATTAGGAGTAACCTTGAAGCTAATTAGGCACTTTGGGGTGCAAGGAATGCAATATTGTGGAAGTTGATGGATAATTTATAGGGTGGAGATCTAGTTTCTAGAGTAGATCATAATATAAATCTCCTATCCTAATGTATTTCACCATACATTTCATCTTGAATGAAGATTTGTCTCTTTACACTTATTAATTGTTCGAATCTTACCTTAGGTTTAGCAAAAGGATTTGATCATGTTGTTCTTTTCTTTGCATAATTACCCCTACCTTTTAGGCATTTGTGAGGTCATTGAAGCTTAAAAGGGAGTATCCCTGTTGGTATCCTAAATTTCCCTATTTTCTACCCCATTTCCATCAAAATCAACCTCTGTTTTATCTCAATAAAAGACCCTTCTTTCCTACACTAGTACAAGATAGTTACCCATTCCTGCACATGCTCATATTTTATATTAAGATTTATTACAACACTTTATTAATCATTTTATATGGATTTCATGCCTATTTACATATCTTTTGTAACTCATATTAATTTCCTAAAGTAATCATGGAACTTAGTATTAATTATGAATGAGTATGACTAGTGTAGGTAGATTCCTGCACCGCCATGAAGAATGTCTGAGATTTATGAGAAGCCAAATATTCCATGAGGACAGGTCTCGATCCTTGACTCCGAGTTTAGCTGTTGATGAACTGAAGCAAGATAATAGGTGGCACACAATCATGGAATATTTTCCAAAGTTAGGTTACGACCAAGCGAGATTCATGTGTATTATAACTGGTGGCCAAGTTTGTAATTTCAGTTTCTAAGTTTGTTCGGCCGAAAGGCCTGAACAAGATATGTTTGTAATTAGCGAAAATGGCTAGAGCCAAAAGAATATATATAAGTTATATATTATAGGTAGTAGGATGCTAGTCAATGAACCATCGATTGTAATTTTGTTTTATGTAATCTGGTTATCGCCTTAGCTCTAGGGCTGGACTGCTCTGTTATGTAAATTTTCTGAATCGAGTAATACAAGAGAACTACCATGATTTGCATACACATCATCTAATTTATCTTTGAAGTATATTTGAAGTGCTGAGCTTTTTTGTTCCTTAGAAGGGGAATGAGTTGGTTGGCTAGGGCCCGACCAACCTAGCTCGTTTACCCCTCTCACTTTCATTATTAAGAAAGGTGTGGATATTTCCTTTGCAGCTGTGTGATGTTATAGTTTCAATGTTTATCTTTCTAGTTCTGATTTAAGATATCTTTTGTAGCTAATGTGTGAAACGGATCCGTGGTTTGAGATTTAGTTGTGTTTACTTTGTTTATGAAATATCTTTCTTGCATTTCCTTTACTCTCAATCTTTGTTTTAACTAATTTTCAATCGGATCGTGCAAGGAACTCTTTCCTGCACCAGTGCATGCGGTTGCCTACACTTTGGTTTAATCATTCGTTTGCAGTGAACAATGAATCTCTTCTCTACATATTACTTCAGTTATTTCGCAAGTGAATGAATCATTAATTTAGTAAGTGTCTTCAATATTAAAAGTACATCTTTAGGAGTATCTAGAAGCAGTTGCATAAAATTATCATAAACTTATTATACTTGCAAAGAACATAAGCATTTTTGAATGGATTACTAAAGTTAGTTAACACATGCAAAACACTTAGACTACTGTTTGATTCTTTTGAAGTGCTTTTATTTCATGAAGTTTATTTCCTTTGCAAGGTTTAATGAATTGAAACATTTCCCTTTTTCATAGATAATTTACTTTAGAATTTCATTTACAATTGCAATTCTTTTTCAACACATCTTTCAGTCCTTTCGAAAGTAATTTGGAAACTGGCTGAAGGAAGCTCTACTTTGGTGCAAGAGCTAGTCTCTTGTCATAGAAATAGAGTGCTCTAAGCCTTGAGGCTTAGAGAACCTTCACTAAGACATAAGTCTTCAATAAGGAAGGTCACATATACTTTTGCACATAGATACTGTACCTACACTAGTTCAAGCATATTGCAATAATGTAAGGACAGGTTGTTTGTGTGGAAGGAAGATCAGAAGGAAGACAAAATTCTGCAAGGGCTCACTTGTCATACTGTTAGCCATTCATTTGAAGATGAACATAGAATTTCATTGTAACATTTAAGATTGTTTTCCATTGTGTGGAATTTATTTACTTGATTTACTTGCAAATTTTCCTTTACATTCCAGCACTAGAGTTGCTTTGGTGTCAATTACCTTTCTGATTGCTTTTTCCCTGATTCTGCAAAGCATTTCCTTTAAGAAGTAGGATTAGAGATAGGAAAAGTTCATACCAATTATGGCATTGCTTGTGCTTCATCTCTAAGTTTACAAAACCCTCGGGTTGACAATTAACTGTTGAGGAGTTTGCTCAAGCGCAATTCCTGCACCCAACATTTTGGCGCCGTTGCCGGGGAGGAGATTTGAATTGGTAATAATTTTCCATTTTGCAATAGGTGTAAGTCTGCTATTATTTTTTCCTGTAGTGTGCTTCTACTGTTTGAAGGAATTATAGGTGTCGATTTTTTTTTTTTTGAAACTTGCAGTTTTTATTTGAACTTCATTTTGTCATTTTTTTGAAATGAATGCCTAAAAGAGGTAGGGGTCCAAAGCCCACTAGGGGTCAAAGAAACACTGACAAACATGAAACCAAAACTCATATTGGGCCTCCTTTTGTAGGCAGAAAGTCCAAACAAACTCAAACCCATCACACAGGAACAATCCACCTAGGCCCTGGTAGCAGTGGTTCAGGTGTGACAACCCATAAAGGGGAAGAAGGGGACTGTTGGAATCCATAGTCACCCTTCTCATCCTGTTGAGAGCGGTTCAGGTGGAAGAACAACAATGGCAGATATGGAAGACCATGCAGAAGGAAGTAGTGAAAATTGGGTAAATGAGGAACAATCCACTATCAGATTCCTGATTGTGGATCCTGATACACAAGTACAATTGAAAAACATTTCACCATCAACTCTTCCTCATTTTTATGGTAAGGTACATGAAGATCCAGAATCTTTCTCATTTGAGTTTGATATTTTGTGTAGAAGTTATGATTATTCATTTGATGCCGAGAAGTTAAAGTTGTTTCCTGCAACTCTAAAGGACATAGCACTCTGCTGGTTCATGGGACTAGGAGGAAACAATATATCTTCTTGGGAGAAAATGAAGAGAGTGTTCTTGTCAAAATATCAGGAATATTGTAAAACTATAGATATTCAAGATGAAATCTTTACTATTGTGCAAAATGATGATGAGAAGAGGACTACTTGGAGAGATTCCTGTATATACTTCAAAGGTCAAAGCACAAATTTGATCCAAGTACCATTAGAACCTTGTTCTTACACGGGCTCATTGATGATGCTAGAAATAATTTAAATTTGTTAGGACAAGGGGGTATTTCTCAAAATACTTTTGATCAGATTTGTGACTTGTGCAGGAAATTCTCGAGGAACCAATATAGATCCGATAAAGGAATTTAGAATAAAAACAGAGAAAACAAATCTATTGATGCTATGATTATTGGATTAGAAAACAAAATGGACAATATGAAAATTAAAATAATGAATACTGTTAATAAACAAATAAACTCTTTGAAGTTTCAGCAGAAACTTGTAGAAGAGCAAGAGATATTGTCTATTTTCTGTCCTAAATGTAGAAGAAATCATCCTTTAAGAGAATGTCCCCTAGATATTAAATAAACTAATAAATGTGCAATTTGTGTAGATAACCATGCTATGGATAAATGTCCCTCTATACCTGGGCTGAAATTTGTATTTGAATGGGGACAACTTCAAGCTGAATCATTGCATGCTATGGGAGCATGAAGGAATTGGCCTTAGGTAAGTGCAGGTATGGTTCTTGAATCTCCACCACATTTTTTTGGTTATAATTCACATTCATATTCCTATCCTAACACTGGTCACTCTTAGCATTGGAAGCATGGGAATCAATATCAATATGGACAACCCTCCCAATCTTGGCAACAAGGATGGAGAGGGCTAAACCATTCACATCATTCACATAATTCCTATCATGCACCTATGCAATCATACCCTCCTACATATGCACCTTACCCAATGCCTCAACCATCATTACCTCAACTGAGTCAACCTATGCCACCGTTACCGTTACCTCCATCGTTTCGATCTTCTCAGTTGCATGCTCAACCTTTACCCAACCCCAATAATAAAGTGATACAAATGATCCATTCTATGACCCCACTTTCTTCATCCAGATTTCAGACTATGCTAGTTGGAGTCAATGATCTCGAATTAAGATCAGAGAAGGTAGTAACCTCAGAAGATGAAAAGAAGCCCATAGTGGTTATCGATGAGAAAGGAGTGGTGGAAAGTCTCGACCATTCTGAAAAATATGGCAGCATTTAGCCTATCCCTGTACATTATGAGCCCCTATCAGATTATTCCACCCGACCTCCCTATCCAGAGAGGTTAGTTGTGGAGAAGAAAGACCCCATTCGAGTCTAGCCTGGCTTCTGAGCTTAGGAACCTTTTTATAAGGGTACCTTTCCTCCAAGCTATCAAAGAGATCCCCATATGTACAAAAATTAGTAGGGAACTCTATCTCAAGAAGCTGGGAAGGAGAAGATTGGAACCCCAAACCATTCAATTTGTTGGTAGAGCAGCAGAGTTAATGACGGGATGTATGCACATGGAAAAATATACTGACCCCAGAAACCCTGTTGTCTCTGTTCAGATAGGTGATGTCCTTGTCTCCAGTGTACTTATAGACCAAGGGGCAACCATTATGATATGACCAAGAAAACCATGGATCAACTTGGGTTGGTCCATATTTGTCCTACTCCCACTGTGCTTGAACTAGCAGATCAATCTAAAATCAAGCTGGAAGGGGTGTTGGATGACGTGGTCATTTCCCTAGATTCTTGGGAATATCCTACAAATTTCATTGTGCTTCAGCCAAAGAACCACATGGGAGGGAATCCCTTGATATTGGGATGACCATGGCTTGCTACAGCCGATGCTTATATTGGATGTCGTTCTGGTGATATGTATATTTCTCATGGAGATTCCAAAAAAGAAAGTCACCTTATATCCACCCGCCAGATCTATTCAGGAGCTTCGAGACACTTTATGTTTAGACTACAGTAGTGATGAGGAGACTCAACTTGTTTCCTTGATACATCATAATGCTGAGTCCTCACAGGAAGGTGAGATTCAAGACATCCTAAACAATCTAGATGCCATGCCTAATTTCGGGTCATTGAATCATATTTTTAGTCTAGATTTTCAAGAAGGATATGACTCTCTACCTCCATCATCACCATCTCTAGCGACACCTTTGTGTATTCTCGAGCCTGACACTACTCTTGTTGACATGGAAAATTTTAGGGGCGAATGTTCGCCTTTAGGCGAAATTAAGGGGTTTTAAATTTTTAGTGGGCGAATATTTTGTATCATAGTACATTTTTACAAATCGCCTCAAATAGCCCACCTTATTTTAAGGGAGAGGGTAAAAAGGTAAATTTAGCCCTTGAAATTAGGAGTTACAACCTTCCCTTCCCCTAATTTTCAAGAATAGGTTTTATTTAAGTGAATCCTATGGGCCAAATACCATATTTATAAAAGAGATATGGTAAATTAATAAAAATATAAATAAATGAGAGGTATAGTAAATAAATAAAACATTTTTATATTTATTCCATAAGTCACCTTATATACATGCAAGGGTGTAAAAAAATAAAAATATAAATAAAGTGGAGGTATGGTAAATAAATAAAACCTATTTTTATACTTACTCAAAAGGTATGGGAAATAAATAAAAATATAATAAGCTAGACGTATGGTAAAAAAATAAAACCTCTTTTTATATTTAGTCCATAACTCTCTTTCTATTTATGAAGGCTCAAAAAAGAGGTTTTTATTTAAGTGAATCCTATGGGCCAGATACCATATTTGTAAAAGAGGTATGGTAAATTAATAAAAATATAAATAAACAAGAGGTATGGTAAATAAATAAAACATTTTTTTATATTTACTCCATTAGTCACCTTATATTTATGAACACTCAAAAAATGGGTTGTATTTAGGTGAAACATATGGGAAAAATACTATGGGCCAAATACCATGGGCTAGATTATTATTAATACCATGCAAAAAACATTATTAACCCTAAGATTAGTATTAATAAAAATAAAAATGGCACATGGTATTGAGCCATGGTATTCACGTGGCATGTAGCCTATTTAAATGGGGGAATTAAACAAGCATAGATCCATCTTTACTCTGGATCTACTAAGCCCCGAGAGGTATCAAATATCGTGATATGCAAACTAGCATAGAGTGAAAAAATATTTGATCCCTCTCGGGGCTTGGTGGATCAAGAGT
>APFE031472427.1:339172-359271 GCA_000404065.3 Pinus taeda
AATAAGAAATGATTTTTGGTTTTTTTTTAATTGATTAATATTTAGTCTATCTACTCTCATTTTTAGATCTATTTCGATTTTCAAATTGGGTTTCCTCTTTATGAACCACTTAACTTTACTTTCTTATTTTTAGATGATGCCTAATCCCTAGATGAAGATCTATATTTGCTACAATCTATGAGGTGTTCTTATGCATGCTCTCCGAATCTTCTCTTACTTTAATTGGTGCCCAATTATTAACCTTCAAATTTGAGTTTCCTTTCAGTTTTTGGTTCAAATCATTTTTATCTTCTTCCTTGAGTATCTCATTTTTGAGTTAATTTTTTTTTTTTCAAAAAATATCTTTTTAATTTCCTAATCATTCCCCTTTTTCTCTTCACATTGGATTTCCAAATTAAGCCCTACTAGTGTTTGCATTTTGAAAATCCCTTATGAACTTTGAAATATAACTATAAATTGTGATAATTTAATTTGGTGTTTATCTTTGATTTCCAAATTGAAACCTCATTCCAATTTTTTTCTCTATTTCATTTTCTTGATTTGGAAATTGACCTTCATTTCCAAATGATGGTCTTCCTCCATTTACGTGTCGATGGGCTGAAATATACATTGGGATTGGTTTGAGAAATTGGTTAGGATTCTCAAATTAGGACCTCCCTGCACCTACTCACCTACTCTATTGGACTAATTTGATGATAATCCCTAATTGCTAAATTGGCACCTCCCTTTGAAAAGTAGAATGTGATTTAAATTGGGGTGATTTATATTAAGTTATTAGGTATGATCTATGCTTCATATACTAATATACAATCACCTTACATGACTTCAAAGAGCATCATATGACTAAGAAATAAACTTGAAAGATTAAAAAGAAGGAAGTTTAAATTGACAAAAGTAATCAAAATCCTTAGGTGGTACAAAATGATAGTTGGATGGAGAAATTAATAACCAAGAAGGTAAACAAAATGTTAAAAGAAGGAGTTAGAACTGATAAAGGAATCAAATCCTGAAGTGGAAAAAATAAGAAGATAATTAGATAAGGAAACCAAATTTCCAAGGAAAATAAATAAATTTCCATCAGTAAGGGTCAATTGATGAATCTTTCTCATTTTCTCTTGTATAAATAAGATGAATTTGTTAGAAGAAAGGCTTTTTTCTTTTGTAATTTTGTAAACTTTTTTAGGAATTTAGTGTATCAAAAGCCATTACTAATCAAGCTATTTTGAAAACTAACTTCAATTATGAAGTTTTTGATATTGGGAACTTTTTCCATTACTTTTACTAAATTTTGAAATAGTATAAACATATAATTTTTTAATATAAAATTTTCTCATGTATAAGTAATATATCATATTTTTGTTTGTATATAACTTACTATCATAAGATTGCAATTACATATCTATTTTCAAACTTTTTGAATTTGCATTTGATTATTTAAATATTGTGAAAATAACGGTTTATTTGGTATATATATATAAACTAAACAGTGGATGTAATTGGTAAAGCCCCAAAACTAGTAGTGATTGTAACTTTCTTAATATATCAATAAGTTTATTAAACTTCGTTACATTGAGAATATCCATATAAGAAATATCCCAACAACGACTGGAATGGGTCTTCCTCAGCATGAAGGCATTGTGTGAGGAATATTATACCTTTTTTTGAGGAAAAAAGCACTGGAAAAATTTATTAAAAGAGAAAAAGAGTCCATCATGATCAAAATAAAATGTTAAGGGTTTGAAAATAGAAGTTCTTAAAAGGACATAAGAGATCAAGACATATATGCCCCTCCTCCTGCCTGTGTGTTCCAAACTAATGAAAGTTTGACCATATTTTCAAAAAAAATACATACCCAAAGAAAAATCCAGAAAGACAAAATGATGTGGCAACATATTGGCTCACCTGAATAGAAAAAATAAAACAAGAGCGATCTTGCCCTTATCCAAAACCACCACATCTGATTTGAGTCTAAAGTGAAAAGAATGTGGGATCACTTGCAAACCTTCCTTTGATAACTGATCGCCGCATTGGTATGTTTCTTGTAAACATGTTTAAAGGAGATGGTAGAAAAAGATTGAATTAACATCTTGATATGAGTCAACTCGTTAACTAAGGAGGGAGGTAGAAAGTTAGACTTCTTTGTAACCCCATCAATAATGGTCTTAGAGTCACTATAAATAGAAATCTGATCCAATTGTTGCTTCTTGGATAAGTATAGCAACCCTAAAAGGGCCAAAGTTTCTACTCTAGAATTTGTGCCCTCCCCACCAAACCAGAAGAAATGTAACTGAAACTGTGGAATAATCATCAACATAACCCTACATCCACATTTACCAAATTGTGACACGTCATCAAATAAACCAGCTAGAAACTTCACTTGTAGAAGATTCCCTATCAACTTGGGCGCCCTATCATTTTTGTTTACCTATTCCACAAACTCCAACCATACTTGTACATTGCCACAAATCTTTGCAATATCCATGGGCCTCACTTCAAATATTACCAAATTCCTTTCCTAGCAAACCTCTTAAGTAATGAACAGGGGGATAGAACTGATCCTCTCTCGTTTCTTGAACCACCACTTATAACAAGCTTCTAGTGAAGGGAAAGACCAGGTAGGAGGAAGTTGGAGCTAACCCAGAACCCTCATTCACATTGAAATAATAAAAGGCCATTGTAAAAAGAGACGAGTGATGTTCTCATGTGACTCCTTGCAAAAAAAAGCACCAACCCACACTAAGAATGCCCCTTTTGCAAATATTATCCTACATAAAAATGTGGTTTTTCCTCACAAACCAACAAAAAATAATTATTTTCAGCTAGACATTCCAGCTTCATGCCTTGAGCCTTTCAAACTAAAACATCTCCACATTCTTTTCTAAGATTCACAATACTATACCTTTAACCAAACAATATATAATGCTTTAATAAATTTTTTATCTGGAAAATTATGTACCGGTTTAATATTTGATAATTCCTTTGATTTGATGTATGCGCATTATTTCAAATAAAAAAGTGCATGTAGACAATGTTAAGACCCAAAAAAAAAGGAAAATGAATTATATGGGATTTTTTATTTTATAATAAATATGTGTTTAAGAATATTAGCATATTTATTTTTTATTATTTATAAGTTATAGCAAAGTTGGAGTTGCATTCTTAATTCATAACAAAATGATAAATAGAAGTTGGAAAAAAAATATAGATATGATTGAATTTACACATAAAAAAAGTTAAAATTATATTATAAAATAATATTTATATTAAAAATAAATTAATATTCATACTATTAGTAAATTAAATAAGAACTATTGTTAATTTTTTGCCATTACAAATTTTAATATAATCGTTAAAATACTTCAGTAAATGAATATATTAATTATATATAGAAGATGGTCCAAAACCCTATATTTTTTTGCGAATTGATATATTGCTATCTAAAAGCCAATATTTAATATTAAAACATTGTATTCATTACATTAATTTTATGAATATCTTAAATTCAAATTAGTAAAGAAAATAATGAAAATAGGAATCATTTATACCAATTATTTTATTCCAATCATTTTAATATTAAATTACAACCTCAATTCAAACGTAAATACTTATATTTAAAAAATAATATAATAATATTAATTAAACATTTTTTAAAATATAATACTTTCCATAAACCATATAATATTAATTAAACAAGTTTTGTTATGATTATATATACTTTCCATAAACAATAGTTACATAATTTAACTTGAATTAAATTTCCCTATTTCATACTACAATATTTTCAAAGAACAATATCACACATATAGAAATGGCACGAATGAACAATATTTGGCTAAAGCTGGGGGCAGAAAGACCGATCTACAGAAGTTGGAGAGAATGGAAGAGATCCATGGCCGTGTCCTTGTCCACCCGGTGGAATCGAGGAGGACAGAAGGTAATGGTAAAAGCATTGGCCGAAGTGCAGCTGAAAAGTGGGGAGGGTGTGTCGTAAGCGTAGCTGTAGGCCGCCGGGCACGCCTTCTTGAACACTCGGGAATACATAGTGGGCAGGCACTTGGCGGGCGCATTGTACTCATTCCTGCAGCAAAACTGATCGAGATCGAAGGCCAAGCAGGCGCTCTTGCAGGCCACCACCTTGCCCGCATCAACACTAGAACTACTATTCATCACCATCTGCAATTCCTGCGGGCACAACTGGTTCAAGTCTGCTGCGCACCCCGCAGTCCCGCAGTCCTTGCCGGAGCCGGACACCGAAATGGGGACGTTGAAACCATCGACGAGGCTGACGTCGTAGAAGCAGGGCTGCCCGTTTGGCTGGAGAGTGAACTGAACCAACGTCGCGGGAGGCTTACCGATGGTCCCGTTGCACTCCAGTTGGCCCGCGCAGTCCCCGGTGAGGCAGGTGCCCGATCCAGACGGGTCAAAATTACAACCTGTTCGGGCCCATACGCGGCCTTGCCATGACCAGGGCGCCACCACGTTCGCCTTCTGCCCGGGGGCCAGAAACAATCCCCCTTTGCCTACCACCGGGTACCCGACGTTGGACGCCAGACCCGGCCATACCGGCACTTTGCATCTGTTCACTAAGTATAAAATTTTCCAGTGGCTTTCTACACACGCTGCAATAGATCAATATTACATTGTTATAATCTCTGAATTCCGGCTTCTCTGATTTATATGATATATTTGAATTTTTTTATTGTTTTGAGATAACCACTATCCAATGTTCCACTAATATAGAAATAGTCATACATTACATATAATTGTTTTTATTAGAAGTTCTCAGATTTGTATATAGATTAATAGGTTGAAACCTCCAATATAATATTTTAAATATAACACTATGCCCATTCAGAAAACTCCTTGACAAAGTGTCTACTAAAAATGTACTATATTTCAGCCTACTTACACAATTCAGCTCCAGAAATCTATTTACAATATAAACAAAACCGCTGAAAGAATCTGCATTCAAACACATCCTAGATTTCTTTTGCAAATCCATGCATTTATACCTGAAAGACCTGCCAAGGTCATTATAATTATCGCTACTGGGAGCCTGAAGCGGGAATAGGGATCCATGGTTGGCCTTGCCTGGAAAAAAATTCAGCACTCTTGCTGCAGATCAGGGAATGATGATTTGGGAGAGTAAAGATGATGGTGGAAGGGTTTTATGGTGTGAATACATCGCTTCACATGTGTTACTGGAAGTTCCAGAAAGAGGACGCTTTGCTTGTACGTAAAATGAGCCTCAACGCTTCAGGGGATGAATGTAGTAGCGGATAAGCAATATATGGTAGGTTTGAGTTGACTGCACCTGGCCAATGGCTCTGCATTCTCTCGTTACCAAGCCTCGTATATCCATCCACTAAAATTATTAACTGCCCACAAATTAAGGCGATCGATATTGTTGTTGCTTCACTTTGTGAGCTATATATGTTAAACTTATGCTTTGCTAGATGTATAGAAAAAGCTTCGATACTAATAAGTGTGTTTTCTCCCCTATTTAATAATTTAAAAAAGAGAGATAAAAAAACGTTTTATAATGTAATAAAATCATATGCTAGTATATTTTGTAAACTCAAATTTTATATTCAATTAAAGTTATATTTAGGTCACATAGCAAGCTTTATAGATGGCTTTGGCTTGTCAATGTAGAAACTATAAAAAAATCAAAATTTAAGGTTGGAGTAAGAGTAAATCAAAATTGTCAAAATATATATCTTATTGGTTATAATGTTTATAGACAAGTTTAAACTTTACAAAATAGATGCTTGTGGGTTAAGACAAAATAAAATAAGTAGGCAGTATTAACAATAAAATTGTGTAAATGACTAAACTTGAATGATCATTTCCCTTGCACTAGAGGAGAAGGATTAGTTGTAGGAGGAGGCATGGGTGAACATGTTGGAGGACAAGGCATTGATATATGATTTTGTATAGTAAGTGTTGCTCCTCCATCCTAAGTAGGAGCTCATCACAATTGGCATTCCAAAGGAATATACTTTCCCCAACGCTTATTTAAGCCTCTAATACAACTCCACATTGAGGAGGCAGTGGTCATGCCTCTCTCTCTCTGAAACCAAATTAGATATCTACCAAGCGACCGACTCAAGCACTTCAGTATCAAAAATCTCTTCATGCTCACCTACCGTCTCTTGTTCAATTTCCTCAACTTCTTGCTATGTTGCCAATTGTGTGTGCTCTCTGTATCGTTCCGTCACTACACTTGCTCCAGGTTAAGCATGTATGTTACTAAGGTTATTATGACATTTAGCTCCCTTGCAGGAGTGGGGCTTCTATCTTGGAATGCTCGACAAGGATAAAGCTTGACAAAATGGTAGACACACTGAACATGAGGCTCAGGAGTGAAAGATTTAGAATAACATGCCAAGTGAAGAACACATAGATGGAGTGGATGCCTCAACCAAAAAGAGGAAACATCGTTGAGCATGAAGAAAAAATACATATAGCAACTAGTGAGAGAGAAAAGCCCAAAATTAAAGTTACTTTGAACCCATTGAAGGAGGTTTCCACTATCGGTTGATGCACATCAAAGCCCACCTAAACTGAGTCTCCAAACAAGTAGAATTCCAACCAAGAAGTGAAGGCCTATGAGGATGGGCTCAGCTAAAACCAGAGAAAGAGGAGGGGGAAAGGTGTCAGGTCAAGAGGGCATGATCCTTTGACCAATGACAATGAGTTAACCAAATGAGCACTCTCCTTTTGAGCTTGGCAGATGCCAAATTTAATCCTGAATGAAACACAATTTTGAAACGTAGAATTGGGAAACATTCCTCGATATGTCATATATTTTCCTACATCTATTTTGGAAACCGCATCACCATGAATATTAGTCGACGTTCAAATTGGGAAATATATTGCTTAATCAAATCTAGTGGTCTCGTTGAAGAGTGAGACCGTCACCTTGATGCCTGTCAACACATCAGATGGCAAGGAGAACTCCCAACTGTAATATTCATGTGAGCTAACATGGGGTGGGCACGTGGTGGCTGATGCACCCCCTCCTTTTCATGACACCTATTGTGTCTATTTTTTACTAGTGCATTAGCATTTAAGTCTTGATCGGGCACCCCCATTAGGCACATTCTATCTTCCAAGATAAAAGCTTCACATTCTTTGAGTGTGTCATCTTTAGGGGGAGGAGGTTAGTGTTGGGTTAAGTGTCTAACATAAGAACCACCAAAATCTTGAGCAAAGATGTCTGAATACACTTTAGAAGATTCTCGAGCCTCCAATTGATGGAATTTTTCTTAGTGTTACATCTATTCAATATGCACTTGGTCTTGTTGATCATTAGCTGAGAGTCCCCCTTAATGATCAATTTAGAGAAGGAGAGTTGAATCACAAAGAGTAGACCCATTTCTAAGGAGAACAATTTGACAACATTGTTGGTGTTATGGTCCATCACCCCTGCATAATAGAAGAGAGCATGCCCTTGCTCAGTTCGAAAGATACCTTTGTAACTAGCTTGGTCAAGGTTGCTTTTGGAGGTACAATTGAAATCCAATTTATGAATAAATGGATGGGGGGCGGGGACTAGGAGGAGGGGGGAGAAGGGGAAAGGGAAGGGGATTGGTTTAGGGAGGCGGAGGAAATAGGGAAGGGCAAGAATTTCTTGAGAATTCTTAGCTCTGAGGAGGGCGATGACCATGCAACATGAGACCATGGAGTGATCATCAAGCATTCGTTGATAGATTGAAGGAACTTGGACCAAATTTTGTGTTGAAGGGAGCTCTTATCTCTAAAGATGTGATTATTCCTTTCCTTCTAGATGCACCAAAGAAGCAACCCTAGCATTAGAGTCCAAGCTTTATTGAGAAAAGGATTTTCAAAGTGTGAGTATTCCCAATTGGCTATGGTGTATTCAATGTTGTTTGAATCCTTTTCTAGGTGTTCAAAACAAGTTTCAACTTGATCCTATAAGTCTCTAGAGAAGATGCATTCGTTAAATAGATGATTGGAATATTCATGGCTATTTCAACAAAGATGATAAAAGGAAGGGGCTTCAAATATGTATTTGATTAATTATCCCATGTTAGGGTTCCCTTTATGATTAGGTGCCATAGGAAGTGAGCTACTTTTGGCCAAAGGTTCTGATGCAAGATGCAATTCCAAACTTGGTTGGAGGGTAATTCCTTGTGCCATGTTGCTAATGTGTAGGCCTCTTTAGTGGTTAAAATTCCCGAATCCTATATCCCTGCATAAGTGTCTCTAGGTCTGTTTGAATTGGAATTTTCCTTTGTTGGAGAATGTTCCACATCTTTCTCATGGTCACATCCTCTTCCCATTGGTTCCAATTCTCTTGAGGTTTTAGTATCCTTTAGGGAGATGATGATTGTGTGTTTTGTCAATTATCCACCACTGTGATGTGATGAGTGTCCTGCATAGTGTCTTTAATGCTAAAAAGTGAATTCTCGTCAATTTGTCTAACTAATTGTTGCAATGATTTTTTCCATAAGAGTACTAACTTGCCATCACATATTTCCCAAGAACTGTTGTTGGATGAGGTCTTTATTCTTTTTGGCATGGTTCTAGATGGAGGATCCTTGGGGAAAGGTAGTGGATCTTAGTTGTTGTTGGAAAGAATTATCATGACTATATTTTTGCTTCCAAATTATTTTCCATAAAGTTGAGCCTCCTTTTATCCAACATCCCCAAAATTTTTCACCAAATACCCTGCTGAGAATTTTGGGGTCTTTTACTCCCAATCCTCCTCTGGGTTTGGGATATCAAAGCATTTCCCATGAGACTAATGGCCACTTATTTTCTAAGAAGGCTCCACCCCATAGAAAGGCATGTTGTATGCCACATATGGATCTCAAAATTCCTATGTGGTTGGCTAGGATGGAGACTAAGTAGATTGGCAGGGCTTGAATAACTGACCTCAGTAGAATAGATTTTGATGCAATATTTAAGGATATAAAAGTCCAACAATTTAGCTTGTCTTGTAGCTTTTGGAGGAGTTCACTCCAACACTTAGTTTTCATGGAGGACTCAATAAGGGGAACACCCAAGATTTTATTTTTTAGGAAGGTGGCTAATTTGATAACCAAGGATTTAGAAAATATTTATTTTCACAAGAGGTGGGGTGTTGAAGACAAAGAGCTTGGATTTATAAAGGTTGATGATGGAATTAATTCTAGGGAAAAGTTAGTGAGGATGCAATTGAGAGCTTGAATTTATTTGATAGTGGAGGTTCCCATGAGTAAGGTATCATCAACAAATTTTTGATGTGAAATCGGTAAATCCTCCCCAACGATTTTTAGACCTTTAATGGATCCCTATGAAAATTCATTTTAAATAGAGTGACCCAAGCCTTCACTCATAGGAATATAGAGGAAATGAGATAATAGATCATCCTGGATAATGCCATGAGAGGAACTATTTAGAAGGATAGAAAAGAATGGGGAGGTGAAAATAGAGCTAACCCATTTTATCCAAGAATTAGAGAACCCAAAGGATTTCAACACATGGTAACAATAATTCTAGTTCAACTTATCCAAAGATTTAGATAAACTAAGTTGGATTAACATGCCTAATTTCTTAGATTTCTTTAACTTAAGGGATTACCTCATGAGCTACCACTATACCATCTAGAATTTGTCAACCTTCAACATAGCTTGTCTACTTTGGAGAGATAAGGGAGGGTAGAATGGGCTTGTAATGGTTGGCTATAATCTTCATCATTAGAGGAAATTTCAGCTTAAAAGTGGCCTCTTATGGAAAAATAATAAAATAAGAGTTATGAATTTTGGAGGGAAAAGAAGAAAACTAATTTTTTACTTTTATTTTTGTTTATCTCATTTTAAGTTTACTCAAATTTCAAGTGTAGATACTCGTTGGTGTTGAGAAATCTAGGGGCAACTAGATTATCGTGATTTCTCTTTCTTTGATAACTTCTTGTGATTCTTTTTAATTAACTTTATTAGATTATTCTCTCACTTGATTATTATTAGTGTTCTTGATCATCAAAAAACTATCAAACAACTACCAAACAATGAAAAACAATGAGACAAGAGAACACAAGATATAGGCTATAAGTCAGGGCCAAAACCTCTCCTCTTGAGAGGAAAACCCACAATAAATATTCTCTTCTTATAGAACTTCAATGATGAATTCCATGACCTATGACCCTTTACCAAGTCTCCTCCAAGACCAAGTCAAACTTCTCCTCTTCTTGCAAAGACAAACCAAGTTAACCTTGCATTGTAGCAACTGTAATTTCTCCTTTGACCTATACTTCAGACCTGCAAACTTGGATGACAACTTCGACCTGCAATTCTCGACTCCTACTGTAGAAACCCTAGATGGCACATATGAGACTTTTATGGTGATTTTACCCTCCTCTCTCCTTCTCTTGAGATGACTTCTTCTTCTTCTTGGAAATTCAACTTGCAAAGGAAACATCTTTTAACCCAAAAATTTAGCTCTTAATGATGACAGAAATCTGAACTTGCTGCAACTCCAAAGTGCCCTAGTTCTCCTTTGCACGTGTGAGAATGATGTTCCAAAAATAGTTCCAAAAAGCTTAGATTATTCTTCCTTAGTATCTTCTCCTTCTTCGCTGCTTCTAGGTCTCCTTTTCTTCACTTGATTGAACTTCTTAAAAGTTTATCGACGGTCTCAAATGTGGTTGACTTCCCTCTTATATATAGGATTCTAGAGAACCTTATGAGGCCAACATGCCATCTCTAGGAGGTTGACTTCACTGTATGATAGGCAAACATGTTGCTTGCACGCTGACAAAGTATTGGAGGGTATTTGACTCTAATTTTGACTTAAATAATTTTTCTTTACAATATACAACATGCCGAAAAGGGTCTTCCAAACATGACAATGACTCAACTGACTTTTCGACTTAATGAAAATCCATAGAAGCACTCAATGGGTTCTTGACCTATACAAATAACCTAGAGCATGAAACCCATGCATCAAGAATTACAATAATAAATGTCTCCTTCCCTTTATATCAAATACATAAAATCATGATTACATATGTCATTAAGAAGACCAAACCTAGTTACATATTTCAACACTCCATCTTAACTAGGGAGGTATTCATAATCCATACATGGTACTTGGGCATTCTCAAATTGAAGAATTCTCATAAGAAGAGTCAGATTGGTAAGCCATCTCATAAGTGACTTTCTTAGCTTATACCAATGCATCTCATCAAACCAACCAACTTTGTTACATGGTAAGGCCTTCACTAACAACTCTGTCTCTCCCCCAAGATCAAAGCACAATGCTAGTGATACAAATGAATAATAGACACCATCATCATTGTCTCTCAAGGCACATACCCACCCAAGTATTCAAAGGGTATGTCCTTTTAGGACAATTCCTGTCTTGGAATAACACATCGTAAAGGAATTTCCTCTTAGGATACTCTTTCGTATTGGATGCCCTACCATATCATCAAAGAATATCATAATCAATCTCAGATGCTGACCCAATCTTCCTTTCTTTCTTCATAATACGAAGACAAGAATGTTGTGTTTATCTCTCCCTCTCAACTAGGGAGGACATAATCATTCCTATAAAATGTATCTACTCAAGCTCCCTCTTAACCAAGGACTTTCCCAAGCTCCCTCTTAACTAGGGATTTGTTTCCAACAACAACTCTCTGCTCTTTGGTGGAGATCACGACACTATCAACTACTCATAGGGATTCTCTTTCTAATGTCATGAAATTTAAATTTTTCATCATGGAGCCTTCATCAACCATATTCTTCATCATTTTCCCTTCAACAAACCATAATGTTGAACCAATAATCATGTCATCCTTCTTTTCATTAGAAAGTGATTTTCTAGTCCACATTTGGATTTTCTTCATATAGCTACCTCTTCCAGGATCTTCCATCCAATCACATAAGTACTAGTTGTAGGTGAAATCTACAACTCTCTTTTGGTAGCCCTGTTTCAACCCAACCATATTTTTTTCAAAAATCAAAATGAACATCAAATCAAAATTACCCTTTTATGAAGGCCTTTCGTCATGACATCAACTTCATGCAACATCAAAATCTTGCACATGAATGAATCCATCTCCAAGACAATCAATATCAAGGATCTCATTCTTTTTCAAACTTTATTAAGGTCTTCATACCTTCTCCATGGAGATGTCATAGTGAATAATTCTAGTTATTGGATGTTGATCACTTATCTTATCTTAAGTGACTTATAGTTTCATCTTTCATGAACTATTCTTCCTTTCTTCACATATTTCTTTCCTCAGGAACTTCTTTACATGGTTTTTTTAACTTAGGAATCATGATTGTCAACCACCTCATATTCCATATGAGGTCATATTATGTTGATTTCATCTTATCAATATGTATAAGAGTTCAAGGCACATTGTCTACATACCTACATACATCATTCTAATAGAATAGATCCTTCTTCTTCAATCATGCTCATAAGATAGATAAATTCAACCAAGCTATTTGAAACTATATGATGACATGAATCTCTCTCTCTCTCTCTCTCTCTCTCTCTTCTCTCTCTCTCTCTCTTCTCTCTCTCTCTTATATATATATATATATATATAATATAGATAGATAGATAGATAGATAGATAGATATTATACACTCCTTTTCCTTCTTTTGGTCATCTAGAATTCCTTCTAGCAACTTCCTTTTGAAGATGAAAGTAGCTCAAACAACTCAACATGCTGCATATCTTCGTCATCATACCTTACTAGTGGATCCCACACAAGTTGGACCATAGAATATCAACGAGACGCTTCTTCCAAGTAGAGGTGAACCCTCTTATAAATATTCTAGTGAAGGATCTCAATGATCCCCATTCTACAAATGCTCCTTTCTAACGATGATGTATGATGACCTTTATTTATCTTCCATCATGCTAGATGAATTTCTTCCAGCCATTTATACTACTACTTAGGTTGTCCTTATATGCTTCTAATGGAGATGCCATGAGCTACTTTATTTTATCATGATAAATGCTACAACCATGTAGACTTATACTTCAAATATCCTTCGAAGCTTTTATAATGTTATTTCTACTTAAACTCTATTTTACCTTGATGTTTGTGATGCTTTCCATCATGATTTCTATCTTCTACAAAACTTAAAAGAACTCAAGTATATTTTAGTCATAGTAGAGGTCGTTTACTTCCTCCTTCTTTATCTTCTTCTTTTCAGGTTCTTCCACTTCTTCGGTGACATGGGATTCATTTCTTTCTTTTCTCTTCTTATTGTCATTATTAAGTTTAGGAAAATTCCTTTTGAAGTGCCCATATACATTACACTCATATAATTGTATATTTGACATATCGATCTTCTTCTTTTTCCGAGGACCAAACTTTCCTTTTCTCCAAGCCATGACAACATGTGCTTGAACTCATTCATTTGATCCAACATCTCTCTTTTCCATTCAACCTAGTTTCTTCAATCTTACATAATGAACAAATTTAACTAAATGGAGTGGCTTCCTTCTTTCCATAGATATTTGATATAAAGTTTCCCCATTCATTAGGTAGTGTATTGAGCACAACCATGGTCATTTATTTATCAGATATTATTTCCCCTAACTCTTGTAGTTGGTCTCTTTTTTGTGATACCCTCATAAGATATGAGGTTATCCCTTCTTCCTTTGATACCTTCATCTTGTATAGCTTGGTTCTCAATGATACAACTTCTCCTGCAGTGCTTACGGAAAACAATTCTACCAACTTATCATAGATTTATTTTGATTTCTCCAACTTTGCTACATAAGGGATGAGGGAATCCTTGATTGATTCGATAAGAATTATTTGAGCCCTTATTTACCCTTTCATATAATTTGATATTTATTTACATTACTCTTGTCGTGGTTTGGATATTGAACCCTTAACATGTTCAATAACTTCATTCTCTATGAGGATCAAATTTATCATCTTCTTCTGTGTGAAGAAATTTGATGACCCAACTAGTTTATTCATTTCCTTGTAGAATGAAGCCATTTCGATTGTAAATTGAGAGATATATATAAAGATACTTACTTGTCAAGTGAAGACACATATTTTATAATGACATGTTCAACTTGATTCCTTTCTTGATTTTGATGATGATTGATGATGTTTGCTTCCTTGAAGATGACAATACTTTTCCTTCTAGAGATGTCTTTCTTAAAATATGCTTGAGAGATATATATAAAGATACTTACTTGTCAAAGAGAGGGAGAGTCACCTTGTTTTTATGATGATGTCAATGCTTCTTCTTGCTTCCTTGGGGTGTAGAAATGTAGAATACGGAGACTTCAAGATGATTCAAATGTGTTGTTCTTCTTTCTTTGAGTGGAGGTAGGGTCCTTGAGATATTCTTCTCCTTGTGATGATGTGATTTTTTGAGATGAGTACTCCTCCTTGGTGATTCTTAGTCCTTTTTAATGATTTCCTTGTGCTCGACTCGTATGTATCCTTCTTAAATGATGTGATTGTTGGGCCTTCAAATTAGACAAAAATTAAGGCCCATCTAACCTTTCTTAGGAACATGAAGGCTATATTAAACCTCTCTTTCTACACTTAATAATGTTTTTTTAGATTTAATATGTTCTTAGGAAGGTTTAGAGATAATTGCATATTATGTGCCTAATATTATTTATTTTTGTAGAATATTGTGAGAATATTGGGCAGATTATGAAGATTTGGAGGATGAGATAATTTAGGGACTTGCTCCCTACTACAGAAGGATCAATATTGGATAATAAATGAACAAAATATCATGAAATTATTGACAAATTCTAGAGCTCTAGTGATTGAGAAAATCTAGGGATGTGTTCCCTATCATTTAATGCAAATTCATAGTGTTGGGAACCCAATCCACTATTTGAAGGATTTTGGAGGGGAAATCTTCCTCCTTTAAAGGAGAATGCTTCCTCATCACTCTATATAAGTACCAGTTCGAATTTGCCTCTAGAGGTAGGTATTTCTTAGTCTTCTTGTGGAGAAAACTCATTCTTTAACAACTCCACTTTTATTTCTATCAGGGATGTACTCAAATTGATTCAAATAATGAAGTTTGGTGCCATTTTTAGCTGCTAAAGCTTGGTATCCTTCATGGGACTCTGAGTATCCTTGGGCATGACCATCTCCGGAGCCTCATAGCCTTCGTGTACAATTTTTCTTCTTTTTTTTTGTCACTTCTTATTCATATGTGTCTCTTATTCTTGTTTTTCCTATTTATGCATTTAGTATTGATGCTTTTGCTGTAGGATTGGGTTAAGTGATTGATTTATTTTGTAGGTTATTTACATATTCACAAGCACGATTCATCCTTAGAACAAATTTGAAAAGTCATCTTCATCATTGAGCTATTTGGATTGGTTTACTAGTTCACAAATCTAAAATTTATGGAAGTCCCTTGTAGAAAAATAGCAGTAATTTTTTGCTATTTTTTAGAACATGTTAATGAGCTTCATTTGAGTTGATTCCACTTGGATTAGGTCATAAAAAATTCAAGTTAATAATTTTTTTTACCTCATTTCATTTTCACTTGATTAGGTTAGGCATTTGATAGGTTAACTAACTCAGTAGTTCTTGAATTTCCAGTGTTTAGAGTAGTAATTTTCTGCTATTTTTTAGCACATGTTAACAAGGGTATTTTGGAGTGATTCCATTTGGAATGGATACCTAAGACATCCTAATTAATAATTTTTTTTCCATCCCATTTGAATTTTATTTACTTGAGAATTTAGCAATATTCTTGCTCCTGTAGCATTACATGCCTCTTATAGCAATCACTTGTAGCAAATCTGTAGCATCACTTTCCTTCACCAGTTTTGATCCCCACTACAAATTAGAATTATTGTAGATGAATAATGACCCCTAGGATATAAATAAATGATTAGGGAAGACCAAATACCACTTAGTATTTTCTTTTTTACCCCTGCAACACATCTTAACAATTTGGGTTAATGGGCATATTTATGACAATGGATCTAACCTATATGGAATGCAGTGTTTGATTACATTCTATTTCCTCTATTCATGTTATATTAGTTTACTTTCTTTACTTTTAAGTTAGGACTAGGTTCCCTTTTCAATGTAACTTTCACATATTGCAATTAGGTTGGTGTTTGATTTCCATTTATGAAATTAGGATTAGTGTTTACATTTGAGCAAGTAGCATTCCCATTTCTGAAATCAGTTTAGGCTTTGATTTCATGACATTCACTCCATTACATCAGATCAACGAAAGAAGCACACATTGTACGTTGCACATATAGTGTCGACAACTGTTAAGTTTGTACAAATCCGGGGTTGAAAATTTAAGTTGGTAGCCTTGGGAGTTGCAACATTCTTGTTGCAATATTGAGGCTCATTAGTGATATTCAAGCTGCCTCTTCTTGACTTGTCACCTTAGCTTGATACCATGTTGAGAAATCCATGGGTAACTAGATTAGGGTGATTTCTCTTTCTTTGATAACTGCTTATGATGTGTTTTAATTAATTTGATTAGATTCTTATTTCAATTGATTATAATTAGTGTTCTTGATCATCAAACAACTACCAAAAAATGAAGAACAATGAGACAAGAGGAAATACGATATAGGCTATAAGACAAGGCCAAAACCTCTCTTCTTGAGAGGAAAACCCATAAGAACTCTTTTCTTCTTATAGAACTTCAAATTAAGTATTCCAAGAACTATGACCCTTGACCAAGACTCCTCCAAGACCAAGTCAAAATTCTCCTCTTCTTTCAAAGTCAAACCAAGTCAACCTTGCCTTGTAGCAACTGAAATTTATCCTTCGACCTATACTTCAGACCTACAACCTTGGATTGCAACTTCAATCTACAATTCTCGACTCTTATTGTAGAAACCCTAGATGGCACATGTGGGATTTTTATGGTTATTTTCCCCTCCTCTCTCCTTCGCTTGAGATGACTTCTTCTTCTTGGAAAAATGGCTTGCAAAGGAAATTTCTTTTAACCCAAAATTTCAGCTCTTAATGATGAGTGCAATGTGAACTTGCTGCAACTACAAAGTTCCCTAGTTCTCCTTCACATGTGTGAGAATTATGGTCCAAAAATAGTTCCAAAAAACTTAGATTCTTCTTCCTTATAATTTTCTCCTTCTTTGCTAGTTCTAGGTCTCGTTATTTTCACTTGATCAAACTTGTTGTGAATTTCATGGATGCTCTCAAATGTGGTCGGCTTCCCTCTTATATATGGGCTTCTAGAGAGCCTTATTAGGCTGAAAAGCCATCTATAGGAGGTTGACTTCATTGTAAGATAGGACGACTTGTTGCTTGCAAGTTGACAAGGTCTTGGAGGGTCTTTGACTCTAATTTTGACTTAAATAATTTTCTTTACAATATACAACATGCCCAGAAGGGTCTTCCATACATGTCAATGACTCAATTGACTTGTTGACTTAATGACAAGCCCTAGAATCACTTAATGGGTGCTTTATCTGTAAAAATAATCCGGAGCATGAAACTTACGCATCAGGAATGACAATCATGAATTTCTCCTTCTATTTATATCAAATACATAAAATCATGAATACATATTTCATTATGAAGATTAGAATTAGTTACATATTTCAATAGCTGGATGCAAAATTAAATTTCACATCCAACGAGTACCCATTATGCATACTTATGAGAAGACCCACATTGATAAAAATTGAAGATACATTAAAAAAATGTGTTGAACATGCTTTTTAAATGTATCTTTACTTTTTATCAATGTGGGTCTTTTCGAAAGTATGCATAATGTGTTCTCGTTGGATATGGAATTTAATTCTACATCCAACGAGTGTCTACACTTGAAATTTGAGTAAACCTATAAGGATATAAGCCAAAAATATATTAAAAAAATAATAAATTTCCCTCCAAAATATTTACATGTACCTCTTTTTTAAATTTAAATAATATTGATTAGTTTACATATTATGGACATGAAAATTTCATGAACACTTTTAGGTTGGAATTTCCTCTAATGAATGATTTTGTAGATGACATCTCATAAAACAATGGGGAAGAAGCTCGCAGATCGTTCACCTACTCTGATTTGGGAATCAGAGTGAGGAAGTTCACATTGAGCATTAGAAGGATATACACAGTGGCCTGTGATTCCTTCACTAGAGCATGAATCTATAATATGAAAAAAGGCCAACATGCTTGAAAGAAATCTATTGTATATCCATTTGAACCAGGGACCTTATTCTTGGGCATGTTGAAGACTGCCTCCTACACTTCCTCCATGGAAATTTCATGAGTGAGAGTGTCATTGTGCTCTGTCATTACTAAGTAGGGAATGTTGCTAGAAATTTTCTTGATTTCTTTAGACCTATTTTCATGTGATTCCAAGAGTGTTAATAATAGGTGATGAGTTCATCATCCATGACATGATGATCTGTGAGCTTTTGACTTGAAACGTTTTGGATTGAGAATATCTAATTGTGATGACAATTATTTGTCATCAATTTGTGAAAAAAATTAGTGTTCTTTCCCCCTTATTTTAGCCATCTGATGTGAGACTTCTATCTCTAAATGATCTCCTCCTAGATTTTGTGTTCCTCCAGTTTTATGAGAATCTCACCTTTTTCTAGAGCTAGACTTTCAATTTGTCCTTCTAAAATGATGCATTGTTGTACTTGATCCACACACTATTCTAGATCCTTTTTAGATTGTAGGATGTTTCAAAATTCTTCATGATTCCATTTTTTGATTTTTTTCTTTTGAGTAATTTTAATTTTTGTTAAAATTGAAATGTAGTAGATCCTAGAGTTGTGGTGGCCTCTTGCCACTAGTCTTAAACCATTTCCAAGAATGATGCATCCCTTAACCAAAAACTTTCGAACTGAAATGAACGATTTTTGGTGTTGGATTTGATGTCCACTTCCATGCAGATCGACCAATGATATGATCCATTGTAGGGGAGGATTAAGGCCTCAACGAAGATATATTTGTCCTAGAAAGATTTAGAGACATAATCTATCTAATATGCATGTAATATGGTGCCTTCCTCCTCGTCTACTTTTCCATGTGAAGTTGTCATTCACTATATTTATATATGTAACTTTTAGGCATTCCTTAAAATCCAAGAACAGCTAAGCATCTGTGTCGATCTTTCTGAAACCTCCTTTTTTTCTTATAGAGATTTGATAGTATTGAAATCCCTACATGCTATCCAAATATCATTTAGGTGCAAAGAGAATATATGCTTCATGACTTGTAAGAACTTTGGTTTGTCTGCCAAAAAGGTTAAGCCATGGACCATAGCTAGTCTTCTTGTAATGTTTCACCTAAGAAGGTGAAAATGCCTTAAACAATATGCTAATATGTTATGTGTGGTTATTGTTTAGTCAGCTTTCTTCAATATAATTTTAAATTATTAATCATAATACTTATTATATAATTCTTAAACAACAATAATATACATAATTTAAATTATTAATTATTTAAAAAATTTTAAAATATACCAAAAATTAAATATATAATAAATTTAGAAATCTTTTCTTTTAAAATTTTGTACATTAATTTATTCGGCATTCAATTTATAAATGGAGGTTAATCCTTACGCCAATGTTTGTTAGAATGGTTAAAAAAAGGGCTTCTATGGACGTTTCATTAAGTGTAAAACAAACATTCTTCAATATAAGTTTAATAGTATTACACTTAATAACTCATAGAGGCCTTTATTTATCCATTCATATAATCTAAATCATAATGTATGAAGAAAGAGATAAAATTAATATAAGGTAATATTATTTTTATGTATTTATTATTTATTATTTTTAAGTAGTTTTTAGTCTTTAACAAAATTTGATATTTACTATTATTAATTAGCATATAGTTTTAATAAATTGATATTTATTATTATTTATTAGTTAGATTTTTTAATTATGGATTTATCAAGTATGGAGAAATAAAATATTTTTGCATCTTAACATATTTGTATCTCAAGATATTTAGTAATCCAAAGTTAAGATGGATTTAGACTGGTTTAATTCCCCCTTTAAATAGGTTATATTCATAGATATCTTGGGCAATACCATGGGTTCTTATAGACCTAGAGCTTAAAAACCACCGATAACTTAACTAAATCAAGTCTATCTTAACTACC